>OMLM01010199.1:78838-129558 GCA_900302695.1 Helostoma temminkii | reverse complement strand
TTTGGTAAGATCATATACAAAAACGTTTCATAAGATTACTGTGTGCAACCGGCATCTAAAATATTTACCTTTGTTAATTAAAGACCACTTAAAAGTTTTGAGTTCTTAAGACCTGCTGTAGTATGATGAAACTGTCACTAAATCTTATGGGTCATGTAACATCTCTTAGCTTAGCTTCGCTTAGCTTAGCTAGCACCAAGGAAACGGTTGACAAAACTAGCTTGCTATAGCCCGGTATAAGTTTTTTTTAATTATTGTTTTCTAACAAGCTAGTTGCCACAATTAATAAAGCTCACTGATGATCACTTTAGGCCTCGTTTGGCTAAACCACAGAAAAACAATAATTTGCCTTTTGGGGGGTCGTAAAGTTGATTAATTTAACATTACGCTACAGCTAAATCTAATTAAATTGAAATTAGAGCCATGAAATGGCTAACGTTAGCCTGCTACATATCAGCTAACCAATTTTGGTTTCTCCACTTTTTATGCTTTAATAAACTACATAGCTTTTCACAACTATTGAGCTTTATAGATGTGACAAGTAGATTTTGTCACAGTTTGACACGGACTGCCAGCTAATTTAGTTGCCAGTCCGTGTCCAGTTAGTGCTAGCTTAAGCTAAGCTAACAGGCCTATTTAGCTAACTTATTTAACAGACAGTAATGAGTCTAATGTTAGCTAGTTAGTGAACTAGAGCAACTAAACGGTTTCCCATGTCATATTTAGTCATTGTTGTTACTTTCACAGTTCAATTAATGTAACGTAACAAAACAAATATGCCCATTTGCTGGGTAGACTCAATTTCTCATGTGTGGTGTTAGTTTATTTTTATTTATTTATTTGCTGTTGTGACTGTGACACTGTGAAGAATGACAGAAAACAAATACAAAAGAGTCAGAGTTGTTCGTGTCCAGTTTAGCTTAGCTTGTGGCCTTTTAGCACTCCACAATACTGTCAGATTACAAGTTACTGTATGGCACATACTAATAATGGACCGATAATTTACTGTACATTTCAAAGTCAAGACAAAGTACACAAACATAATCGACATGTAGTTACACACACATTTTTAGAGTTGATACAATTTATCCTACAATTTAGTGCACTTTTTAAATCTTTTTGTTTTTGCAAAGATGTCACCAGCAAAACCTCTAACTACTACCTCTTGATTCTATCACACCAAACATTTAATCATAAGAAAACTGTACTTTTTTTTTTTCTTTTTTCATTTACCAGCCTATAATAGTCTTAAGTCTGCACTTCTTCGCTGACACCGCTCTCCTCCAAATCAAAGGTCAAACAGTGTCAAAGCCAAACTTCTTCATCCTGGCAGTTTGTTGACTTAATAAGAAAGACGATCTGACAGCTTTGACCTCGAGTCTGTTAAGTCCTTATTTGTGTTGGTCAAAGTCTGGTTAATTTGTTGTGATTTAATTCGATCTGAGAGGTCGCCGCTCTGATGTGTTTGTCCAGCAAGTGTCCCGGAGAGCGTTTCACTTTGAACGGTTTGGGTTAGATGATGCAGTGAAATACCGACACACCCTGATAAAGTTTTTTAGAACTCATCCTTCAAAAATAATCAGTCTGAGATGAATAAGAAGGCTATATTACAGAGGGGACTTTAAGGGATGACAAGAGGCATCCTGGTCTACTCCATAAGGTTGCATGGCCTCTTCTAGACCTTCTCCTCTCCTTCAGCCTCTACACATCAGCTCTGCATCCCAGCCACAAGTTGGACCAGGAGAAGGAAGCTGTATCCTGAAGTAACGTCATGTTTAGGCTGCAAGACCTGCAGAAAATAAGAAAAATAATGCAGGAATTAACGTAGCATAGAATAATAAAATGCTTATTCCCTCTGGTCGGCACTATGTCTAATTAATAAAACCTTGTAAATACTCTAAAACACTTTTGTTTTTTATCTTGTACTTTATTGGAGATTATTAGTGAGCCCCCGTGGAGTACTCCACCCCCACGTAATCCACTTATGCTTAAAATAAATAAACACACTTGTATGCTTTTAAACAATGATTATTCACTTAACATGTAAATGCAAAAGCGTCTCCACTGCTGACATGAAGGAAAAACAGGCTCCCTGTTTTTCTAATCAGTGGATACAGATTCATTAAGCATCAGCTAAATTAACAAAGCTACAATAACCATTGCACACATTTAATTTATGAGAAGCAATTATTGATGGAAGAATAAATACATTTTACTATGCTAAATCTACTGCCATTATAAATTATTATAATTACCATGCTGTTTTTTTTTTTGCGTTACTTTTCATAAATATTAATTAACATGCTGATCAAGTTAAATAAGTAATTTCAATGTGTTTATCTGATAATGAATAACAAATTATTACTACTTTTATTACTGTTGTTTGAATGTGCATTCATTCTTTTAACTTTTCATTAACAATATGTATGAAGGTGTCCTCAGATTTGCTTCTGAAAATCCCACAAGTCTTCTTTCAGGACCAAAAGCCGAAAAAACAAACCCACACATTCAAAGGACTAAATACAAATAAAACAAATAATGTGTCGCCAAGCTCATGTCGAATTTCAGGACATAAATCAGCCAGCAGACGTGCAGATATTACCTGCCGATATTGCTGCTCACCATTTTAAAGAAAGTAACTTTGGCATATTGGTGTAGAAAAAGTAATGCAACTGACTGTGCCTTCAATTTTAAGTAACCACCTTGCACCACCTGTTGGTGATGAGATGATCGACCGTCATTGTTAGAGAAAGGTTAAAAGAACTCAGTCCTGAAGACAGCACATACGTGATAGTTTGAACTAAACAAAAGGGAGATTTCGTGTTGAAGTGGCTGTGTGAACCATCTACTTTTTTTGTGTTTTAGATGTACTAGAGATACTGTGTCAGAATAAATGTGAGGGATGTGTGTATAAATAGATGCACAAGACATCTAGAAGATTTAAACTTAATGGGATGCTGTACTCATAGTAAAACATGAAGTCTTGGATTTATTTATGTTGCTCAGTGTAAAAATTAGATTTGCAGTTGGAGCCCAGTGTGTGAAGCTACCACTGAAGACTCATGTCCTCATTGTCCTCAAAAAGGTTTTTCTCACATTTACCTGTGTGTGTTTTACTGCTTTACCATAACCAGATATTATATGGCGTTGTTACCGCTCTCTGTGGAAAAAAAAAGACAGAGAAACCAGTTCAGAAAGCTGTAATGTTTACATTTCTAACCAGCAGGTGGCAGTATCACACAAAACTAACTGTGCTCCTGTAAAGGTACAACAGCTGCAGAGCCAAAACACCCTTCAGATGTTTTATAACTTGAACAGGTGTCACTATCCATCCTCCCCGAGTGACAGCATCCAATTTAAACTTAATCTGCTGTTTGATTAATCCTCTGTTTTCACATTCAGGCTCATATTTCATGTATATCTGCATCTCTCATCTTCTTCCTTGCCTCATTATGCCCCTCTCTCTGTCTTTCCTTCTGTGTCGTCCTTCCTCTCCGGCCACTAGGTTGATAATGGCTTCATCCTCCTAGTCGCTTCTCTTATATAACATGCGACTGTGTCCTGGCTGATAGGTTGGCTGTAATTCACGTAGACATGTTGGCAGCAAGCTGTGTAAACATCCATTAGTAATTCATGGGTCTGTCCAGTATCCTCAGGCTTCAATTAACCCTTGCTATTGGTGCATTCTTCCTCCCAGTCTCCCATCTTTCTCTTTCTCCCATCACTGCTTTTCATCTCCGTCCTGCTTCATCTGTATTCTCGTCTGCTTCCTGCCTCCTCTCTTGTTTAAATCATTCTCTTTGGGTCCGAGTGCAGTTGTCATCTTGCCCAATCACACACACACAAAGATAAAACACAAAAGCAGCCAAGCAGGTGGTGTATAACATCCATCTGATGTATGCGAATAAAGAACTGGTGAAATTACGCAAAGAAATGCAGATGTTTTTAATATTTGATACGTACTGTGTCAATATTGTATTAAACCTGAATGGAAAAGCTAAAACTGAGCACAAAAATGTACCAGATGTGTGGACCTGAGTGACAAATTGACAAATACTGCTGCAGCTGTAAGATGCTGACAAACGAAAAACAACAAAAAAACGAATCACACTTTGTCTGAAATAACACAGAATGCTGTTGCTTCTGTTTACGTGAACCAAGAGGCCATCCAGCAACATGACAGCAGACAAAATAACGTGGACAGGTGTGTGTTCTTACTGTCTCGCAGCAGCTCCTCAGACATGAGACTGTCCTGGCGGTTTCCCAGAACGAAAGCTAGGAAGGAGAGTATGAGGGCATCCAGAATGCCCATGATGGCCAGGATGTAGGCCCAGCGCACCGAGCACGCGCCCAGTGTGTATTTGTCTGTCTGCTCGCCACACATCCGCTTCACCTCGTCGCTGTCCCAGCCATCTGGGTAGATCATGCAGCCCAGGATCAGGCATGTTCCTGTATTAGGGGGAAGAAATGATGGGTCAGTGGACTAACTAGCTACAATGGGAGGACTGTAGGTTCAACGTGGGACACTGTGTAGACCTAAAAACGCTGTTTATGAAAAATAAACAAAACGCATAAGAATGGGAATGTGTAGTTTTGTTTTCATTATATTATACTACATATGATATGATTCAGATTATGGATTACTTATGAAATATACAGTACTATTCACTCAGTATGCACACATACTCACACATACTGATTCCCCACCGGCGCTGCTTGTATCTCAGGAGGAAACCCTGCAGTCGCCAGGTGGTCCATAGAAAGCTCAGCTGGTTAATTATTTTCTCAACAATTAAACTAAAAATAGAAATAATGATTTGAATTTTAAAAATATTTCAACATCTTTGTAACAAACTGCTAAGCAAGATTACAACTGGAGGGATATTAATGTGCACGGTAGTGTGAGTCAGTTGTGACAAAATGCCAAGCAATAAAACTTTAAATAGTAAAAATAACATACAGTGGTAAAATGATACTGATCGTAATGCAAGCAGCTTAAATACTCAAAAACTCTAAAAAGAATTAATAAACATTAGGAATAGTTAAAATAACTGCTCAAGTTTTGTTATCTAAACATTTATTGGTAAACAGGATAAACTTAATTTGTTATGTAAAGTTAAACACAGTTGTAAACATGCCTGTATCCCAACGCTTTGTGTGTGCATGCATCAAACTGTAAATTTGCTCATATTGAAGTTATTTAATTGCAGAGAATTTGTTATTTATGCTTTTGTCAGATAAATAAAGGTTGGCCTGAATTAACGAGTCACACATTTAGTTAATGGGAAGTAGTAATTAAGTAAGTAAAGTTTATTTGCATAGCACCTTTCTAGATCAGGCATCACAAAGTGCTTCACATTGCTGGATAAAAACAGACAAACAAAAACAATTACAACTTACAGGGTACAGAAAATAAAGGGTAGGAGTTAAAGGCTGCAACAGTTCAAATCTAGTCTAAACAGATGGGTCTTGAGCTGCTTGAGCATAGTCCAATGGAAGAGAATTCCAGAGTTTTGGAATAAAGATACACCTTTGAAGCTCCTTATTATGTGACATTAAGCATGTACAAAGAAAACATGATGGGCCCAGAACAGATCCTTGTGGCACACCATATAATACATTAACTGCAAATGTTCTATCAGAAAGGTTGGATAAGCACCACTGCAGGGCTGAACCAGAGCTACCCACCCACCTCTCTAGTCGGTCAATGAGGATACTGTGTTCCACAGTGTCAAATGCTTCACTGAGATCTAACATTAGTAGCAGGACAGAGCAATCTCCTGCATCACCACACTTTAATAAATCATTTGAGACTCTAAGTGTCCTTTCAGTTGTGTGTAATTTATGGAAACCAGATTAAAATATGTTGAAAATACGTTGCATTTAAAGCAGCTGTGAGCTTTTGTTGCATTATAGAAAAATTCCTAACTTTCGTCGAAGTGGAGTTTGTCGTTGAGTTTGTAGTTGGGACAGCCACTGCCAGAGGCAATACAGTGAGAAACTAATCGAGATCAGACTGCTGTGTGAGAGGAAAAGACTAAAACATGTCTAAAATAAGAGAGGAAACGCGAGGAGATGGCAGAGCAGAGACGGGACAGAAAGGTGAGGAAAGAGGCAGAAGGAAATATGTTACTACATGTCGCAGCACCATGTGGTGAGTCGGGTGCCTTCATTAGCCGTCTGCTGCATAGCTGACAATGACAGACTGAGCTGTTAGAGAGCAGAGTCATCTAAAAACACTTCTGCTGCTAGCATGGAGCTGTTTTCACACTCGGGCACATTCGCATACCATCGATCAAGGCAGTCAAGTCATCTGTGGGTCTGTGAGGTCTGTGTTTGTTTGTTTCAAAGTTCTCCGAAAATTATTTATTTTATCAGAAATCTGCATGTGCATAGTGTTTGTTTGTCTTTTTACATTTGAATCTCACTCATTCTCATCTCATTTTGTACCAGCATGTACTAATTTAGCATCTCTCTGTGGTCATTTTGTGTTTATCTTTACTCATTTTGAATCTCGCTGCTGTAAAACTATGTCTCTTTATGGTCATTCTGCGTGTTTGTGTAATTGTCTTAGATGCTTTTTGGTCATTTTGTCTCTCTTAGGCCATCATTTTATATTTTGCACTATTTTTTAGTCATTTTGTGTCTTTGTGGTGGTTGTTTCTCATCACCTTGTAGTTCTTTTGTATATTTTTGTGGTTGTTTTGTTATTATAGTCATTTTGTCATACTAATTATTTGTCTTGTTGTCCTCTGCTCATCTCTCTGGTCATTTTGCATCTTGTAATCAGTTGTTTTCTCTCTTTTTGTGATTGTTTTGCATGTTTTTGTGCATGTTGTCTATGTTATTATGCATAATTTCTACTCATTTTGCTTCTTTGTTGTGGTTATTCCTCATCACCTTGTAGTTGTTTGTGTCTCCTTGTGACTGATTTGCATCTCTTTGTGTTAATTTTGTATGTGTTTGTGATTGCTTTGCGTGCCTTTGTGGTTGCTTTGCACCTCGTCGTAGTTATTCGATTGATTTTCCAACATGAAATGCAACAGTCAAAAAGTCAGTTTACACAGAGTTGCTCTCTTGACACCTTGGGCTCCTGAACCAGTGTCCAGCAGACTCGTTCAATAATCAATCAGTGATCTACAGCAAATGTGGGGTAAGGCTTAGGATCGTATAAGGCTTGTGGTGTTGGATGTTAGGAGCTAGTGTGTGCCTTGCATTAGCACACTAACGTGAGCTGCCAGCAGATTAATCAGATGGAAAATCACCGGAAATGTCAGAGATTTGTGTCCCTCCCTGCTCCCCTTCTTTCCCAGCTCTCTCTCATCTCACTCACTGTAATACACAGTGGTATAGCAGTGGGACAGAAACCTTCTCATAGAGGCTATGACATGAGATTTTATGAAATAGGTGAGTCAGGCCCTTCCACGCTGACCTCCTTCCCCTTTCATCTCTGAGTTTCTGTTAGCCATGGGTTAAATCCCTCTAGCAAATCATAGCCAGCAGTGATGTAAAAGAGCTCTAATCAATATTACTGCATTTCCCACGAGGCAGTGAGTCTATTGACTTTCCTGATGCTTTCCTGAATTTGGAACTCAGGAAAGCATCAGGAAAGTCAATAAAACAGAACAAATAAGGAAAAAACACTACTTAAAGCAGCATTGGGTTGATGTGAATACCTTTATTTTTGTTATTGTTAGTAGACACAACGTGTACCATGTTGCAGATGGGTTTGTTTAGTCTGTGTTGCCTTTTGTTACGAAATGTGTTCATCAGTAATTTCAAACCATTATTGTGCATTCTTCTTTTAGCTGATTGTTACTGACACAGCTTCCGTCGCTTTTGTCAGATACAAGTTGTTCCACTTCAACATATGAACTTGTCAACAAAGGTTTTGAGTATGATTTTTCACACCATGCCTCATTCCTTACCATCACCACCGCCAAACAAAGAAAGCAACTGAGGCTAAAATCTGTGAAATTTGCAAGAAAATATTTAGTATTTCTGTAGTGAGAGCAAAATATATATTGTCAACAAGACAAGGTGGGTATTTTGGTCCATTCCCAGGTTTGTTTAGTATATTATTATCTTCGGAGAACCTATAAATCCACAAACGTATTCATGCATTTCATTCAAATGGAACTGCCTAAAAGGTACCAAACACATATGTGGTAATTTTCACTTTTTTCTCTTGTGATAATTAGAAAATAGATTTTTTTTATGTTCAAACACTAAACCTTTACCACATGTTCCTTGACATTTTAGTGTTGATTTCTTATTCTTCATTTTAGAGGTTTTGGTAGAGTGCACACACTTCTCTCCTGTGTAAACAACCTGCTCCTGCAGGCTTTTCAGCTGTATTATTAATAGAATGAACTACATGCGGTCTCTATGGCAAATCTTAAATCTCCTGCAGAGTTTGAGTCGAAGAGGAATACAGGAGATCAAAGCCTCACTGGGTTTGTCTTCCTGACTCTCATCTGAATGCCTCAAGATGTCCATCTCTGTGCTGCAGTAGCTGCAGGTCTGATGCCACAAAAGCTTCACTGCTCACTCTTTGTATAAATGTACAAAAGAGATGTAATGTAAATTCCACTTCTCACTGGCTGATCTCATCATCATCCTCTTAGCCCCTATCTTCAATACCTAAACGACTCCAGCAAAAACACTTTTTTTCAACAATGTACTGGAAGTAATCTTTTAGCTTCAGCAGCAGGCATTTTTCTGCTGTTATCTGCAAAGCTGAAAAGCTCAAAAATCTATCCACAAATGTGTTGTAAAGTAGTGCCGAGGGCCATCTTTTATCTTTAGACAAATTGTTTTGTTTTTATGCTTTACAACAGGGAAATGCCAGTAGGGTCTGCTTCTTTGTCTCCTGATAAATAAATTCCCCTCTTCTCAGCATCCCTGCAGTCTTCTCCACTACACTGGGAGAGCGGCAGCTACCACACAATCCCTGCCATAAATAATAAAACACGAGGAATAGTGTCAGCTCGTTTCGAGTCTTCGAATGAGTGATGTTTTTGAACAACCTAAAAGCTCTGAGTAACATTTATATTGGCACATAGCAGCCGAGTGAGTCTCTAACATTCAATGCAATTTAGGTCAACTGGAAAATCGTGTTCAGAAACATTCAAAATGGTCTCCTTCACTAAAGCCTTCATTCAGGGTGGTTTTACTCTAACACTGGAGGAGGTGGGTAGTAATGAGCTGTAGTTCAGTCTGGACTCCTGAGAACAACTCTCCATCACAGAGCAAAGAGGAGGTCAATTATGGAGCACCCCTACATCTCACTCTGTCATCTCTCTCTGGTATATCAAGAGACTTCATGTCAGCCACATTTCTCTCAAGTCAGTATTTAAGAGTGGAAATATTCACATGTCCTAGGAAGTAATGGATTGGTTTGGTTTTGCATGCATATTTTTCATTTAATTAATTTCTGCTCCTTTTCTGTTGATATTAACTAAAGCAAAGCTGAACTAAAGGGCAACAGGAATGTTTAATTTAACCTTTGAATAGTAATTTAACAGGTTCAAAAGCAGTTGTGTAAACAGTTTTTCCTGGTTTACAAAGTTCACATCCTGGTACAATCATAAATCGCACTTCTACAGCAGTACAGGGACATGACATGTTCAACCACTGGAAGTCAGCGAGACAAGTTGCTCTTTAACACCTTAATCAGTAGAAGCTCTTATAATAATAGTAAAAATAAGAGTAATAGACATATCCACAAAGGATGGAACATGTTCGATGACTTTTTCAAAACTGTGGCCACAATTCGCACAATCATAACAGATGCTGTTGATTATGCTACTGAGATCCAGGTGGATCCAACTTCTCCAACATTTGCTTATTTTCTCCATTTTAATTATTTGATTAAACATCTGTATGAAAACTGAATAAATGATCATTAATACTGCACATAAATAACAATTCAATAAGTATAAACAACAGCTAAAGACTAACCTACATCTCTGTGTCAACTGAAGGCAGACATATTATTTTCTAGTTCTTCAAATACTTGAAAATTGAGCTTCCATCTGCAGAGGAAGATTATTCTGATGTTTCATTCATAAGACATCCTACAGTATACTGAACATATTAAATTATCACCAAAATAGCATAAACAACCCAGGATTCCAGCTGTTTATGAAAATCAGGCATCATACAAAATGATGCATCATGCATAATAACACAAAATTACATTTTGTAACGAGACACCAAACTAAACTAAACTAATCTAAACTAAACTAAACTAAACTAAACTAAACTAAACTAAACTAAACTAAACTAATCTAAACTAAACTAAACTAAACTCCACAGATTACCAATGGAAACTAGACAAGGAGCTGTCCACCCACTGTGGTGCTGAATCTAAACCACGAGATGTAATTGTTTCCAGCTCTATGTAATCTACTGGTGCTGCTGACATGGTACAATCAAAAGCTTCATATTAGTAATACACAGTTAAACGTACAACTACAACACCAGAATATTATTACATGTAAAACTAAATACTTCCACCTGCAAATATGATCTGTTATATAATGGGTATTAAAGAATAACTTGTATCAACATCACTTCTGTTTTTGGGCCGTAACATTATTACACTTGTAATATATTACTTTTTTCCGTGTTACTGTAATTTTATTATACTTTTACTGATTTAGTTTCATGTAAAGTTGACGTTCCTTATTTAAATCACTAAAAAGTCCTGTCAAGGGCCATCGTTGCAAGTTTTGGGGTGTGTGAGCTGCAGGATGCTCAGTCATTATAGTTCTCCTGAATCTACACATGCGCGGCTGTGCTCGTTAAAGAAATAATTAAAATGCAGGATGTGGGATAGTGCAGTAGTTACATATCACTATATGATACCTTATATCTCTCACTTTGATTATTTAACGACACAAGAGAAATCGCCTCACCACACGTCACACAACACCCTTTCTCTTGATTTCTCTCTTTCGTTAGGCTCTCCCTCCATGCACACACAACATATGTTGTTTTTGTGCGAGGATACTTTCTATAGCCTCTCACCCTAACCTTAGTCATCACAATTGCCATCTTCAAGTGTTACTTTCACCCAAACCAAGTTCTAACCTTAACCCTAAAGCTAAGTCTGAACAGCACTTTGAAGTTGACTGGACCGGGTAAAACTGCTTCGCAATGATAGAATATTGAACTGAAATTTGTACACACAAGCATAGACATACACACTCACACACACACACACACGCGCTCAACACTACTTTTCTCCTTGACGGTTCCCAGCTGACAGCTGTTGGCAGCGACACTGGGGACAATCAGAGGAGGAGGAAGTGTCATAATCTAGACTTCTGTGTCCAATTGCCACATGGTCTTACACGCACGCACACACATTTGTCTTTCTGTAGTGTAGAGGACTTCTTAACATAATGCATCACCTACCCCTTATCCTAACCTCCTAGAACATCACAACCACTGGCCTAATGCCCAGTCCTAAGCCTAACCATAACGGCTGGTCTTAACCGTCAAACAGCAAAATGTCCACACAACAATAAAAAAGACACGCACACACACACGTCCACACTAAGCCACTCATTATGGTGCATTTCACACCCCCAGCTGTACCTGTCTACTTCGTGTGATTCATGCCCCTTTAAACTTCATGGTTATTGAAGGAGTGTGAGTGCAGGCGTATGTGTGTTTCTGTGAGGTGAAACAGAAAGCTCATACTGTATTCAGTAAGCATCACCATCAAGGTGAACCGTGGCAAATGATATTAATGGCTGTTAATTGGGGCAGAAACTGGCAGATGCAAGAAGGTATGAGGACAACATACGTTCCCTTCTCTCTCCAACCCCCCAGCCCTGATGCCTTCTGCTCCACAGACTGTTTGTGTATGAGTGTGTGTGTATGTAGAGGGCTGAGAGATAAGGCAGAGGAAAGCGAGCATGATTTGCAACATGAATCCCGCTGCATACCCCCATCCTCATTAACACCTCCTTTATTAGGTCCACTAATTCACATGGTTTCTCTGTGCTGGCACAGCAGATTAATGAGCTGCTCTGAAGTTGCTGCAAGATGTATCTCTCAGAACATCACATGTTGCATGATTGATTAGTTTAGAGACTAGAGGGAAATTATATGAAAACACATGAAAATCTGCTGAAACTGCACTTACTATAAACTGCAGATTCTTGTGTACTATATCTTACAACAATTTCACATAGAGTCATACTCACTTACTCTGTGTAGCTGGTGAAATCCCACAAAAAGAAGAGGACACATTGAGCAAAGTGCATCCCACTGAGCAAGATATATAAGTCAATAATAATTTAAAGTCAATATCCAGAAAAGATAAGCCACAGAGGTTTGAGTTACTGACTGCCCATAAAAAACAATACAACCAGCATTTCTATGAGCAATGGCATGAACAAGATGCTTCCCTCAGCACTTCACCAGACTCACTGCAAAGATCCAACAAGCCCTCAGCTGGTATAAGTTCATGAAAGTGTCATCAGCTTTCCTGAGTCCACACACATATGTCAGCAGCAGAAAAACAAATCAATTAAGTTAATTAAGGAAGGAGACACAGAAGCTGCAAAGAAAATTAAATAAAATCTGTTTGTTGGTAAAGTGTTTGCTGAAGATGGTACTGTAGATTTCCTAAAACATGCAATAGCATAAATAAATAGATATGTGCAGTGTGTACTGTCACTCTGTCACAGTCTCTATTTCCCTGTGATTGGCACCATTTTTTGCCATCAATTTTTAATTACACAATTCTTTCCACAGAAGTTTAATGAAATAAAGAAATAAATAATAACAACAACAACAAAACAAAAACAAACTAAGAACAAGAACAAGCCACAGCTTGTGTCTTGTCCAAGGACACCTCATCATATAGCAAATCAACCCAAAAATCTAAAAAAACATCTAAAGAGCAATAAAGAACACAAAATGTTGGCAAATAAAAAACAAAACAAACAACAACAACAACAACAAAAAACTAAGCTAAACAAAAAAACAAAAATCAAAACAGCTCCCTCAGTCTGGGAGGGTTTGAAGGAGACCATTCCCCTCTCTGTACCCTGCAGTCCATTTTATCATAGTTGCTCTAAATATCAACCCCAAAAGACAATCTCAACTAGTCACTACATATAATTGTTTATCCAAGACTTATTTTACTTTTCTTGTATTATATTATTATGTGGTAGCTGTTAGTGTAAATTTTATTTCTCAGCATCAAGGTCAAAATTCTGTTTCAAAACCTTCTCCTCACTGATGTGAATCGAGTCGTGGTGGGAAGGTAGATAGATTCAAAAGAAAAAGTAGAAAAATAATATTTGCCAGGTGCAGAAAATTAACACAGCCATGGTTCCAACATTACATAAACACTCGCTGGTCACTTTATTACACCCTTTTGTATAATCTAATGTAATCCAACACAGCAGCTCAGTCTACTTTTACAAGGTTATAATTTCTCAGTTTTTAAGTTCTAACTGTGAAAAAGATATAATTATACTATTGAGGTCATAGTGTGAGATGGAGACCTACTGGACTGCACTAATTTAAGAGGAGCTGCTACTGTTTTCACCTCCCTGTTTACATCGGTGAGGGATCCAAAACATTAGAGACACCTCTTAATAATAAAATGCACTTCAGTATGAGTAGAGATACAGTAGAATTATCTCCTGTCTGACTGTTTCAGGCTGTTAAAGCAGAGCTGATGTATTGGATTGCATTAGATTATACAGGTGTACCTCATAAAGTGGCCGGTAAAGTGTATACACAATATACAATAATGATCATTAATCAATAATTAATTAATAAATCAGTGTTTAAAAAAAGCATTTACAATCCAAGACTTAATGCAAACAACGTGAAATTACAAGCACAGATGTAACATAACAAATAATAAACTATAGCTGAATGATACCATTGAATCCACTGAGCTACTGTTCTGCACTGCACAGCATCAGCAGTTCCCTGTAATTTAACCACTGTCTGGGGCCACTCAGGGCCATTCTGCATGCATGCCAGCACACAGGCTGAAGACCGTTTACATGCCCTCTTTTCTTTCCTTCTGCACCTCCTACATCAACAACCAACAACCATGCTGTTGTTGTCACTGTGGACCAGAAGGAGGGAGAACGGGAAGGAGAGGTGAGGAAGATAAAGGGCAGACGGAGAGAGACGAGCGAGGAGAAGAAGGAGAGAAAGAAATAATAAAGACTGAGACAAGAAATGAGGAAAAAATAGTAGAAGAGAGACGCTTCTGACAGGTGCAGCTTAAAATAACATTAGTGGCTGCACGGTGTTTGCTTGTCAGGGTGGGAGGAGAGACAGACAGTCAGGAATTGTAAAATGACAGAAAAACTGTGAATGAGGATGAGATTATTAAAGTTATTAGCTATCCAAACAGAATCTGAGAAGTGGATATTAACAGTAGAATATGTACGTCTGTGATTCACGTGTCATTTTCAGGCGTGATTGACGCGAGCAGGGAGGGAGCGAAGACTGGAGGAATGAGGCAGGAACAAGAGGTTACAAGATTGGAATCCCAATGCACCTCATTTGAGACATGAAGGGAATGAAAGTGGCTGTTTAAAAATGCACTGCCAGACAGACCACGCTCCTCCATCAGAGAACGGCACACAGACAGAAAAAAATAACTGCACTTCCAAGACGTAAAGCAGACAGACTTCAATCAAGTCAGAGCACTAAAAAAAAAGAAAAAAAGAAAAAGCTAATCCACTCTTTATTTTACTCGCTCGACCATTAGACGGTCCTCATTCACTTTAAAGCAAAATAAAATTTTACTCTGTGTCAAAGTGAAGACACTTTGTTGAAGGTCCCCTGTTAAGAGAGTGCCATAAAACTGATTGAGGATCAAATTGACAATCTAATCACCCTGTTAGCAAAGAAGGTGCAACTAGCTCCTGTTTGTATTGAGAGTCTAAGAGATTATTCCTTTAGTGCTTTACTATTTGTCATATTTAAAACTGCTCGCGTTGATTCAACCTTTATTTAAACCTAATTTAATAATAGAAACTCAGCAGAGGATGGTAAAATAACAAACATTTACCAATTTTACCATCCAAGATCATCTCTAGCCTATGACTGTGGAGCATTTTGAGTAAACCACCTGTGGCTAGGTGGCTAATTAAGCTAATGTCATTTTCCCAGCTCACTCGTCTCGAAATTTGAATATTGAAAAAGAATCTTAAATATTACCTTGCTGGTGTAATTAAACACTGATGCTAAGTCTACATTACCGGGTAAAACATCAACATCTTCGCCACAAGCATTGTCTTTGTATTGGATTTCATCTGAAGCTGCTGCAGTGTAAACATCCCAAAATGAAAATTTTAAAGTAGAACACAGTTGCTACTGTTAACAATGCCATTAACAATTACTGCTATTACTGAACAGACACCTGGAGACTTAAAATAACTAGAAAGAAACACAACACTACCATAGGAGACACTGGGCAGCTAAAAAGAGACACGAAGGCATAAAAAACAACTGCATAAAGTAAAGCAAATGCAGACACACAAAATTAGTATGAAGAAACAGACCACATCCACCAAAGACAATATGTGCATCTTGCTTGTGTGATAGAGGCGTGGGGGTATTGTAATGTTGATGCACAGGAGCGCTGGCTGTAACTCTGATAGTTTTCCTACTACAGCTTCCACGTAGCATCTGTATGTGGTACATAAGTGGCAGAAAAACATAATTTTAATACATTTTATTTAGGGTTTTAGACAGTTGGGAAAATCTACACACGCATGTGCCTACTCTTAATATACCCTTGGACAATTGTTGTTTAGAGGAGGGCAAACTGTGCTACCCTTTTGTTGAAAATGGGAAATAATGTAAGTTAATCATTTGACAATGGCCCCAGGCCTAAGATGAGTATATGAGAAGAAAGTCTGCACTGATTTGATGTTCACAAGTGTGTAAGCAAATTAGGATTATTTTAAGACGCCTCCTGTGGCCCTTTTCAAACTCCCTCGGCAAGGGAGCGCAGTAGAAACAAAGCTTTCCTTCTTTTAGTGATAATCTGCATAAAATATATTACGATAATCCTCCTGGATGGAGGTATTGTTTTCCTCATGCAGATCATTTCTCTAATGCGTAAGGCCCCCCTGCTGGTTTACAGCACACAGGAGGCGATTTCAGAAGTTGCATCCAAACACAGATTCAGATTTAGTTGCCCATCTTGTTTGATGTCAGTCCTAGTTGGAAGAGTTTTCTTCTGAGTTTTCAAACAAGCTTTCATCAAAGCTTCGTCTGATTTCTTCGGTGCACAAAACATGTTTGGGAGCAAGAGGTCGATCCATGGATGGGGGAGGTCCTGCATCACCATGGAGACCAACTCATATGTGGTTTGTTACGGACGGGTACAAGTCAACACCTTTGCACAGTCATGTGTCATGACGCAAAAGCTTCTGTTGTTTTCTCCCTCCGCGTCTTCCTCTTTAATCCCTTCTGATGAGTAAAGCAACTGAGCAACATGTCCTCACACATGACCATAATCCCGTGGCAGATTCTGGTCTTTGTATGTGCAGGAGGACCGCGCTTTACCACACACCCACCAGCGGAAGAGGAGAGAAGCAGATCCAGAGCAGGTGTTACAATTAATTAATAGATCCCAGTGGTAAACCCGAGCAAGTCTGCCTAATGTGTAAAGCCTATTCTTGCAGTCACTAAAGCTAAAATCTCCCTAGGGTCATAGTTGAGTTGGTGAACTTCACTATTGTCATGGCTCAGGGGCAAGTGAGGAGTGAGGTGAGGAATAAAACAGTAACAGTGGGACGGTAACACGTTTATTTTCTCAGTTGGAGGCAGGAAAAGCTCAGTTGGCCAGATTTTCTTTATATCACTCGCTCCTAATAATCCCAGGTACGATACATGTTTGATCAGTCGTTCCTTCTCTCTTCTCTTAACTTAGATGTGGTGGCAGCGTTCTTGAAGTGGCAGACAACTTTGGCAGTTCTTCTGAATCTTTAACAGTTGTCCTTATTTTCTCTCCAAAACCGTCTGCCTTTGAAGTCAGTCCAAGGGGATTGCTCCACTTCGTTTCTGTAACTTCTAATGTGTCTCTGATCTGATGGCAGACAGTACATGTTCTCCTCTTTTTTCTTTCTTTCAAGCTTTACCCTCCGCGTCTCTATTGCTGTTTCTGTAGCACTGAGAGCTAATGACTCATGATGCGAGGTGAGGAAAAAAAATCCGAGTGCTGCCTCACTGAGGGAAATCTACCTGGCATGACAAGGGAAATGTAAGTTGTAGGCATCTTGAGCTCTTAGGTCTCATACGAGAATTCATTTAGTTCTTAAGTGTCAAATAATGATGAAGGAGAATTTGTGGCATCCACTAATGTTGTAGAAATGACAATTTTTCTCTTAGAAATTCACAAGATCTCCAGACCTGTTGTATATGTCATGAATGTTGACTTATATAATAATGGTGCAAATTCATCTAAAATTATTAAAATCTCAGTCAATCCCAGTCCTGATAGTTTTCCAAATAATTGACTGAGCACACCTGGTCCAGGTAATCAGCAGTAGGTAGGACAGGGACAGGCGAGGCAACAGAGCAGGGCTCCTTAAAAATGCCTGGTGTAGGCTTACAGACTTAGTGCCAATGAAAATAATCTGTTCATCAAACCTTATGGTTTGACAGTTTACTTACAGGTGTTTTACATTTTGATGATTTGATTAGATTATTTCACAACAGCTTCTACATTCCTGTAGTTAAGTATGAACATTTACACTTTATTCAGGTGTTTTTTCCAGTATTATCCTCTGTTAGAACACCTGAAAGCATAATGTCAATTTCTCAGTGGCCATCTCACATATGTGTTAATCATGGAGCCCTTTGTTTTAGCCTGAACTATCTCCTCACTTTTTCTGTCACATGACATGTAACACTGTCTAGTAATTTGGGCTAATTTGATACTACCGCTGTTTTTGTGAATGAAACATCCCCACAGAACAGGCAAACTTATATGGTCATTTTAGAGGCTGATGGAGAACGCTGCACCTCACAGAGAAAAGTAAGAAACTTTGGATGAGTATATTAAAATGTTCTTGCCGTTTATAAGTCAGGACAAGCTGCATTTTAGAGATTTTGACCTTATTTCACACTCAGATGCTGTGGAATTGTAGATATTGAATTTTTTTTTGAACACTTAAAGTCAGTGGATGGTTGAAAGTTGTTGTTGCATTGCTAGAAATAGTGCCACTCTTGCATCTAATCACTTATCATGCAGCTGTAGAGCTTCACCACTTCAGGGATACACTCCTGACCTGTGGCCGTGACCCAAAGCGAGCGCTTGGTGCTTTAGAGAT
Organism: Helostoma temminkii; assembly: GCA_900302695.1. Taxonomy (NCBI): domain Eukaryota; kingdom Metazoa; phylum Chordata; class Actinopteri; order Anabantiformes; family Helostomatidae; genus Helostoma; species Helostoma temminkii. Next base: position 111,217 of record OMLM01010199.1, on the reverse strand, counting down.
CAGCCAAAACAGGGTCCTTGAATCCAGGCGTGTTGCCATGGAGACACCCGAGGTACATCAACTCCCAGAGCAAATCCTCCCTGTCTCAGTCCTTTCTGGAAAGACCCTGCTGATCCTGACCAATTCGCCTCGTGCGATCTCTGGGAGGGTGAGAGTGATAGCATGATGCCAGCAGCAGCAGCAACAGCAGCAGCGGCGGCAGCGAGAAAAAGCCGTTTCCATGGCAACCGACAAGCTCGGAGGGAGGAAGAGCATTAATGGGTGACTGAGGTGGCTGCGAACATCGCTGAAACAACACACGTCCCCTCGCTCTCTCCATACACACATACCATGACCTTTGAAAAATGGCGACTGCACAGACCGAGTAGAAGAAACCCACGAAAACACACCTGAGAAAACACTTCACTCAGAGTCTCTTCTCAGTGAAGAGGTTTGTTGTTCCTCTACTGTTTCCCCAGTGTAATCATAAGTCAGTCCACTGGGGTGCAAACACTCCCACAGCTCACACGTCTTAAATCCCCCAGCTAAGTTTATCAAATAACAACCCTCACTGTGTTGCTGAACAAGCTCTGGAGGCTCAGTCCTCATTTTTATTCTGCTTAAGCCCCCAATTTTCTCTAAGTTTCCTTTGATTCGCTAACATGTTTTCTAATATTAACACTGTTAGCCATGTTTTCCACTCAGCATGGTGCACCTCTTAATTTGCAGCTCAATACTACTGTTATGATTGTTGATGGATGCTGGGTGTAATTAGGCGTCTACCTCAGAGGGAAAACAGCAGGAGCTTTGAGACAGATTTTTGAATGGACTTTTGTTCCGTTTGTCCCTTTCAGTCTTTGTATGTATGAAGTAATTTCACCAGAAAACATTTTTTGACTCTGTAACAGTCGTGCTCCCCTAAATCTTCCACAGACAGTGCAGGAGAGTAATATATTCTGTATGTCATGTCTGCATGATTGCTAAAGGGTTGCAGTCATCAAACATCCTCCTCATCCAATATAAGGTTATTGATTGATGAGAGGATGGGATTTTGGAAATGAAATGTCCTGCTGATAAAGCCATTTGTGGAAAAGTAGATTTAATGCAGTTTTGTTTTGGCTCTTTGGGGAGGAAATATGGTATATGGAATGTAGAGGCTGAACGCTGGGATGAATAAAACACTGAGACATTAGGCTGAATTCATATAAAGCACAAAGTTCATAGGGAACTTGTTGACAAAAATGTACAAAAATATACTTTTATGTCAAAGTGAAAAAGAGTAAATAATGTATTAAAACAACTGATTAAAAATATAAAGCTGAAATGAATCAGTTCTTACATGACGCTTTTACTTAACCTCTAATTATATATTCACTAAAAGCTGTCTTAAAGTTTGGATTTCTACAGAGAGTTTGCAGCTTTGATTTAGGCTAGATAATTGGCTGTGTAGTATAACCTTCAATGAACTGTCTTTACTATAAATCAAGGAGTATCTGAGCATCTTTCATCCTAAGACAATGACAGCAGGTGTCATAACTGACTCCTGAGAGAGTCTGATGTATGAGGAAGACCTGGGCCTGTGTGTCAGTCTCCTGGACACCAGCTTCATTCATTAACTCAAACGCTCACACATTGAAATAAACATCACTCAAATGCCCAGACGCCCACAGACAGACAGTTTCAAATGGGTCACTGTGTCCTTGTGCTGCTGCCTCACCCAGGAGGAGAAGAATAAATCAGCTGGCTGTCTTCTCCATCCCGGCCCAGTGATCAAGAAGATAAACTCACGATGGGAAATCTATAAAGCTTGCGACCCTTTAGACTTGCAGACATGTGAAAGCTAGTGGCAGACAAAGCAATGTGTTGACAACAGTTAGTGTGAGTAGAGGACACAACCACAGCTACAAAGTCTAATGGCTCAAACTGAAGCTGGATGTCACGGCCGTGTGTTGGCCATTCATTTATTTACAAAAAGAAATATCCAGTGTTAAATGTAGAGGAGGGGATTCTTTTTTTTTTACCACAGGAGCTTTATGACCCTTCTTGCTCACTCAGTAATACACAAATAACAGCAAAAGACAAGGTTGTTCTGTTGGAAATAGACTGACAATTCTTTGGTTTTCTGTTTTTGTTTTCAGATTGCGACATATTAGTCAATTTTCATCTTGGAAATACCATGCATCCCAGCTTTCAAACTGAGTTTTAGTAGTATTGGTTGGCAGTATTTTTCCTGCCAACATGGAAATAGCTGAGAACAGCCCACAGACATGATGGCAAATTTCAATGCAGTCAACAGAAATATGAATAATTTAAAAAGGAATATACTTTATGAAGTGTGCTCGTGCATAACCATCTGTTGTTTGATGGATTAACTGGATTACCTGTGAGACCCATAAAATGAAAAGTGCACAGTCAAATCAACTGTGCAGCATCTTAGTAAAAAAAAAAAGCTTTAAAGATCTTTTAATACCTTTAATGACAAGATTAGCATGTCATACTTATGATTTAATCTCACCAAATGTTTTTCTTCTTTTTTGAATGCAACATGATTCTGTAGTGCTCTAGTAAGTTTACAATAAAGTAAAGATTCAATGATTTTATTGGTCACACGTCACAAGTAAAAAAGACAGTACCAAATAACATTATATATAGTAAACCTGCAATATGCAACTTTAACCAAAGGTATAAATCAGCCCACTCTGTTTCATCTAGAAAAAAAAAGCTGTCCAAACCTGCCTGGCCCTATGTGAAAAAGAACCTGGATGACTTACCATAATTGATGGAAACATGAATTCTGCGCTCAACCAGAAAATCCTGAAGGAGAATGTTTGTGACATCAAGCACTTGGGTTTGCAGCAGGACAATGATCCGAAACACACCAGCAAGTCGACCTCTGAATAGACTTAAGGTTATGGAATGGCCTATCTGGATTTAAATCCCATTGAGATGCTGTGGTATGATGTTAAACAGGCCGTTCATGCTTGAAAACCCTCCAATGTGGCCGAATTAAAACTATTCTGCAAGGAAGAGTGGGCCAAAATTCCTCCACAGTGATGTGACATTGCCAGTTATCGCAACACTTGATTGCAGTTGCTGCCATCAAGGTTTAGGGATCATATCATTTGTATTTACTTAGGTTATATTTGTTTAATATAAAAAAATAGTTTGATGATCTGAATCATGCAAGTGTGACAAATATGCAAAAAATGCATACAGCAAGACACTATTGCGCAATTTTAATCTACAATTAAACACAATACGTATAGAAATTCTGCACAACGTTAGCAGCTTGGAGTCTTCTCAGTGGTATTCTTGTAGTGTAATTATGGTGCAGTCTGAATAGTTTTTCTCTCATGTTCATATAAACAATATGCCTTGTTAATACAGCACAACCCTTAGTTTTCTGCTAAAACATGATTCTCTCTTGTCATCTTCTCAAGGCTGAGATTAATTGTGTGAAATCTCTCTCTCTCTCTTTGCCCTTAGGTCCTAATTAGATAAAACTCAACTTGCTTTATCTTGCAATAATGAAGCTGGGGAAGGAGGAGCTCACTCTGGACTCAGTGTACTGTAAATACAAACAGATTGAGGAGGACAGAGAGCTGGGGAGGCTGGGCAGGACCTAGAGTTGTTATGAGTTGGATGATTTTGCTGCAGTTCATATTTGTACTGACTCGTCCACAGAAATTCACTTGCATTTTTGATCCACAGAAGGAATAGTTGCTGTTGCTTTCTGTAGATTAAATTATATTTTTCTTGCAAAACCTTTTTGTGACTGACTTCATTCGTGTCTAAGTGTATAATGAATAATTCACAAATAATTGAGGCAATTAAAACAACAGAACCATTTGATTTCCAAGGTCATCTGTAATGATGTCCAAAATATCTCAACTGAGAACCATGGGCTCAGTTGAAAGGCCAGAGGGATCTAGATGCAACAGTCATTTGACAGTGGATTTGGCATATTGTTGGTTCAGAGTCTTGTTCCTCGCATTCAACCTGTCACATCCCATCACAGCACGACGAGCCTCAAAGCTCAGGCTTGTTTTTAGCTCTGATGGGAAACTTTTGCAGAAGTTTCCAGTCATTTAAGGTTATGACAAGGGGTGCCCAGCTGAGGATTAAGTGGGTAACACAGTATGTAGGTCTCTAAGCTCACAGGGATGAGCAGTAAAGGCCAAGGCAGCAGGGCAGGACTGCAATCAGCCTTTCTACCCCGCCCCTGCTCCACCTTCCTGGTTACGCTAATTACATTACTCCTGGGGAGACGGGATAATCAAGTCTTAATGAGGCATGGAAGACTGCAGCGCTGTGCTTGACATGACAGGTTCTACCAACAGAGGCGCTGAACTTTTGTTCATTTACAGAAGTCTCTGTAGGATTTGTACATGATACAGCAGCACACAAAGCATGTAAAAACGATTTCATGGCACCAATATGCCACCTTGCTTTGCTGTATAAAAGGTACAGAGGCCATGCAGGTGTATTTTTATATAACCAGACCCCAGTTTTACTCCAACATCTTAAAGAGGAGCATCTTTATCTTAAAGCAGCGAGGCTGCCCTGGCAGCACTGATAGTGCCCCGAAGAATAAATGCTTTCCTGTTAAAATCCCAAAAAACTGGTCTGACTGGAAGAATTTCCCAATTACTCGATAAGTGGCAACAAGTCTAGCGGTCCAGCTGTGATTGCTTGAGTGGCGTTGGTCCAAAACTGTCTGGATGGTGGCATGGATGGACTTTGAAAAACACAAATTTAAATTTAGCCACTCATTCAAAATGACATCTTTTTGCATTTTACATCAAGTGAGACAATTAAATCCATCATAGTCTTTGATATGGAAAACTGACTGATGTCCACAACTTTGAAAATATACTGCAGCTTCCAACAAGACTTAAAAGCCAGGAGGAAAAAACAGAGAGGCAGAGTATTTTGTTAGCCTTTGGGACAAGCTTATGCTTCATGAGAATATTACTTTCTCCTGCTGGGGATTTATCACTGATCCCTTGTGCTGTGGGGAGCAGGCAAGCTATTTAGTGACGCTCCCTCAGGGATGCATAATACAATAGGATAATATAACAGCAGATTGGGAACATTTTCTTTTTTGCAGTGAGGAAAATAATATAACATTGATGGCTGCTACTCATATCATACTCCCACTCAGCTGGTCTGAAACACAGTGGCATGCACATGCACTCTGTTGTCTTTCATTCACACAGACACTGTTGCTCCACACTACGCAGCAACACAAGCGCTGCCAATCAATCCTCTTCCTCTCCTCCTGCTATTCAATGCTCTGATTTCCTTCCAAATCCCCTGCTGTTAGCCCTCCTGCTGCTCCATAACTAGCACCTGATTAGGAGTGTTATTAAGTCCTACAACTTCAGCACATCCACATCCTGCAGACACTCCTGGTAAGACCTCGTTATCTCGCCGTCATCTGTGCTACTGTCTCTCTCTGTCGGGCAACTGGACACTATCCCATCATCATTCTACCAATTTAAAGGCTAACACAGCTCTGGATAATGCCAGCAGACTTCCAAAGTTGCACAAGTCCATTCTCTCAGCCTCAGCAAAACAAAAGAGAACCAGGTAGCTTTCATTAAATATATATAAATCCTCCTTCCTGTAATAATTATGCCTATTGGCTCACCACGAGAGAGAGGCGCTGCTCTTTAAGAATTCTTTTGCTTCATACAAGTAAATTGTGAGTGTAATTAGAGGTTTGACAGTTTTTAATAATAGCAGGGCTAAATAATTGCCCTCTGCAATCTCTTAACAATATTAATATAAACCTGCTTCCTTATAATTGGTTTAAAGATTAAGTAAAGGAGCTGGTGAGGAGGGGACAGTAATGCATGTCTCCACAAAGTAAAATTTGAAAGCAGAAAGAGAGACATATACCCCTGCAAATGCTGCAAACTCCATGTGGCGCTTGAATGAAATCTTCCACAATAATAGGTGATCATACTAGTTATTAATACTTGGCATCACTTTTGTGGAGAATCTAAGGACTTGAAGCTTTATTTAGGGGTGACATCTGATAAATATTAAGAATATATACACACACCAATGGTGCAACGGGTGCAGTGGCATCCAATTTTGCAGAATGGCATAGAGTCGATGTGTGCACATGTTGCTTAATTTGTTCCTAGATTTATGGCAGGTTCTGTTAAATATACCATTGGAATTTGTTTGGCAGCCAATTATAGCAAAATGCTATGGCACATTAAAAATAACTTGGGTGAAATGTCTAGTAGGAATGAGAAAGATACAGGCAGGGTCGACTGGCCCCATAGGCGATTGCCTAGGGCGTAAAATGCTAAGAGGGTGCTGCAAGAGGTGTTTTTTTTTCTTTTTAATCATACCATCATTTTTAAGTTTGCCCACCAATGTTAGCTTTTATTGTGTAGCCTGCAACACATAATGATAATTTTAGAAATCCTCATGGTAACATCATCAACATAAAGGCTTTTAATATTATTAAAATTGCCTCCAGAGAGCCTACTGCTCTCATGTTGTCAGCCGCAGGCCAAAAACACTATAGAATTAAAATTGAACACTACCTGCTGTCAGTCATATTATTTAAGCAATATCATACGAGAGGTAGTGCTGTTCCCTGTTTGCATCTGTATATGTTGTGTTCTGTAGAGTTCATAAGGGTTTCTTGAGTATTTTTGTATTATTACAGTATTATATTAGTAGATGTTTTCATGAATATATGTGCCAATCTAAAATCTTGCATAAAGCTCCAACCCTGCCAGGGCCGCCCCTGGATACTGGCCAGAAAATGGTCTATACCGATACAATCTTGAACCAGAAAATGAATCTAGAGTGATGAAGTTTAAACCTCATAGTTTTCGATTTTTTAATCAAAACTGGTTTTACAGGACTGTAACATCAGATTTATTTAAAATTATTTCCAGACAATTTTGTAAATTAAAACTCAAGTAAATAAAGTGTCCATTTATCATTGAAGTCTTTATTCCACATACATCCTGAATTAGATGCTTTTGCTCATGTAGCTGACCTGATGTGAACTGCATACAAGACCAAATGAATAATGGAGTCTGGATATGATTTGTAAATTTTGGACCTATAATGTATTTACATTAAATTGCATTACAGAAAAAGATTCAGTGACCAATAATCTTTGAGATATAATGCAAACAAACAAACCAAAATGATAGTGAATGTTGTAAAGATAATGCAATTGCTGAGATTCCAGCATCAACAATATCACTGTGTTTTCATGCTTAAATCAAAGTGGCCTCAAGTTTGCATATCATGCTTTGTTTGTGCATGTATATTTTCCCATGTCAATAAACACTATCCGCATCATTGCAGTTTGTTTCTTTGCAGTTTAACCTGAACAGAATATCCAGAATATTGTGCATAATAATTACAGTCCCAGAGTGTTTTGAAGAATGGATGTCATTTTCTTCTGGTTGGCAGCCCTGAGAGTTTCTACCACTTCTCCCGGGCTACATAATATCCATCTCTCTGCTCATTCCACGTCCTAACTACTCTGCAATCAAAACTGTCAGTCACACTTATGGCCCTAAATACCTCAGTCAGACACATCACTCTGGCTTTACCTCGAATGGGCTACAGCAGCTCCTGCTGCCCTGCCTGTCCATCACGTCTCAGCTGTGTTTTAAAGACATGTTTATCACCTCAGGCTGACACATTCTCTTAAGAACAAGCTGCAATAAATGGCTCAAAATAATGTGACCTTGGTAATGTCAGAGTTTGTATGTTATTAATAATCATATGTCCTCATCAGTTTTATAGTGATGCTAGTTTGGGCATTTAGGGATGGCAGTGTGACTGTAAAGGTTGGTCACTTCACATATTAAGATCATTACAAAGTTATTTAGAGAGAGCCCCAACAAATCCCCCATTAGCAAGCACTGGGCAACAGTGGAGAGGAAAAGAAGCCTCCAGCAGAATCAGGCTCACGGTGGGTGGCCATCTGCCTCTACTGGTTGTGGTCAACGAAAAGTGTAGAGATAAAAGAAGAGGAGACGAGAGAAGAACAGCAGAGCAATAACAACGACAGACAGAAACATAATTGATTGCCATGAAATCTGTGCAGAAAGAGTATAAACTCTGTAAATGTTGGCCAACGCACTACTTTTTCTCTGGTGTCATCAGCAAGTCCCTTTTTATGTTTATTGTGAATGTGCTAGTCTGGTTGATTGTATGGCTGTATACAAAAGTTTGGGAGTATGCAAGCTGTGATATTTGATTAAAAATCTGATCTGCTTCAGAATTAACTTAGAAATGTTTGCATCTATTTCTGGTTTTGCAGGATATAGGCTAAGTATCACATCATGAACCTGTTTTTAAATGTGTTAGGGTGTAAATAGGAAAACAAAAAGGCGCATGTGATAATAGATTTTCTCAAGCTCCAGGTCAACTATACATCAGCATTAAATTAACCCAGTAGAGACCTATTGTGTAATACCTACAGCAGTAAAAATGCTACAGATCTACTGACTAATTGTTAGTTTTCATTAAAAATTTCTGGCTGCAGCCAATTTGAGAGCAGCTGGCAGGCAGATATGACGACCTCCAGTTCGGCTGTGACTGCATCATCTTAGACACAATGTTCAGTCTCACCATTGCATCAGTCCATAAAACACTCTGCCCTCTGTGACACATTTACATTGCCTCATCGCCACGGTGCTTAGATTTATTCACCAGCTGACAGCTCTATAAAGTGGATCACCGATCATCTGGGTGGTGAACATTAAAGGACACGTTTAAAGCTTTATTTTTTGAGGAGGGTTTTGTGCACTTGAGTTCACAAAGGTTTACATTTTTATGTCTGTGTTTAAAGCAGGTAGACTTATTTTCCTAGTGCATAACCGTTATTCATCTGTGGAAGCGCTGACGTGCACATGTCAATTTTATTTCTAAAAGATTATTCTGTAGATAAAATCTTTTTATTAGCATGTTGTTTGTGCCTACATTTATTTTCACTATATTATATTGCAAGTTTACCAGAGCAAAAAAAAAAAACTGATTCACAAACACCAACACTGAAAACAGTGTAAAGCACAAAGATCTGTGCTACCAGACAAAATTGAATTGTCAGCTGTCAGCTTCGGCTCTATTGGCTTAAATTTGAATTTATTCTTGACTTTCAAACACTGTTAGGCAAAACACTAACATTGCACCACATGTTCCATGTTGTTGTTTTAATATACACAGATTATCCACATCTTTAAAACAACCTGCACAATATTGTGTAGGCCCCCCCTCTGTTGCCAAAACCTTTCTGACCCATTGAGGCATCGAATCCCAGACCTCTGCAGGTGTCCTCTGGTATCTCGCCAGTGTAAAATGAGACATGGGGTCTCTATGGATTGGACTCCAATAGCGGATCGTCATGCTATTGCTTCGAATGGTAAAAAAAACCTTGTGGATTAATGCCGCAAGCATCCGTGACCCTGCTGCTCACAATTGTCGTCCTTGGATCAGTTATTAAGTATCGGCCGCTACACAGGCAGAACATCCCACAAGCCCTGCCATTTTGGAGATGCTCTGACCCATCTAGTCATCATAATTGGGTCCTTGTGAACGATGCTTAGATCCTTATCCTTTGCCCATTTTTCCTTTTTTTCGTGCTTCCAGCTGATCAGGTTCAAGAACTGACTGTTCACTTGCTGTCTAACACATCCCAGCCATTGACAGGGGCCATTGTAAAAGATAATCACTTAAGCTGTCAGTGGTTTAATGTTGTGGCTAATTGGCTGTCTGACTCTGGGCGTCTTCTATTCATTTAGAATAGTTGGACCAAAGTGAACAAAACTTTTGCCAGCTGCTATGAACAAACAGGGAGGACTGTGGTGGTAACTGGCACCAAAAATTATTTTCCTAATTATTTTTCTCTGAGTGATTGCCCCTATTTAATTGTTTCTACTGTGACTGGTTACGTAAATACTGTCCCAGTATAATGTTTATGTCAAACATTAGATTTTGTTGTCTGTCTGTGAAAAAATGTATAATTGTTCAGTCAACAAGATACTGACATTGCTCAGATTGTTTACTGTCCCTTTAAAATCCTCATTAGCCAAAGGAGGTGATCTACTTTCTTAACCATCGTCAGACCTAGTCAGATTTAGTCTGGAGCTGAAATCCCTCTACTGTGTGATTTGCAGCTGACTTGGCTTGTTTCTATACAACCAGTCAAAGGTTTGGACACACATAGGAATTACCATGTTTTTCATGAGAAGATACGTGTCTTCAGCGGTGTTACCATCATTGCAAAAGGGTTTTTTAATGATCAGTTATCCTTGTAAATAAATGAACTTGCATTAGCAAACATAACATGCCATTGGTACTAATATTTGCTGATTATAGCCGTCTGTATGTTTTTGTAATGTTCCTTTAAAAACAGCTGTTTCCTGCTACAATGGTCATTTACAATATTAACAAAGTCTACACTGTATTTCTGGTGAATTAGATGTTGTAAAATAAAAGTCATTTCTATGTGTGTCCACACTTTTGACTGGTGGAGTAATTTGACTGATTCACACTGTATCCACCACTTTTTGTTTATGTGTCTGTGGCATTTTTTTGACCCAGGGTAAAACCATAATCCAACCGCTGTGACTCCACTGAGCTCAAAAAACAGAAACATTTTCTATTCTAGGTGGCACGTATAGGTCAGGTACCTAGAGGGAACCACTTGGGTGCTTTATTAAATGGACAGAAGGAGTAAAGGAATAGAAGACTGAGCAAACTATTTAATTTTAACACCTCCAGGTGAACACATCACTTGCTTTTGTTCTTCTTCTTCGCTGCATATGTGTGTGTGTGTGTGTGTGTGTGTGTGTCTGTGTGTGTGTGTGTGTTCGTCTCTACGCCTCGGTCTCATGTGTAAACGTGTTACATCACTGTAAAACCTCTCAGACTCTTCCGGTGCTTCATTATATGTGTGAGAGGATAAAGACTGGTCTAATGTCATTAGCTCTTGGCTTTAAATTCAGACCATCTCAACCACTCTACTCTGAAACTGTGCACAAAGCTCACACTGATGTTTTCATCATCTTTTACAAGTAAAAGCCCTGCATTCAAAATTTTACTTATTTTAAAAAATATGAAATTTAACATAAATGAATATGATGTTATTGGAATATACTGTAAGTACTGATCGAATTATGTATATAGCTGCGTAGCTTGTGAATTTTACACTGTAAATGATTAATCACATTGTGAAAAGTAACTAGTAAATATAGTTATTAAATAAATGTAGTAGACTAAAAGTACTACAAAGTAGAAACACCTCAGAACTGTATGTCCTCCTTATTAGATAGTAAGGAGGACATACAGCAATAGTTCCCAGATGGACTCAAACCAGCGACACTGCAGTTATGTGGCATGCACTTCAACCATTTGGCTACCAAAGTTCTCCCGCAGAGTTAAGCACATTTACTCACTTTGCAGCACTATATTTCTGTACAGGCTGTAAATATGAGTATCTGACACACATAGAAAAAAATAAGTGCTTAATTTTAAATGGGGGGGGGGTTAGTGGTTCGATTCCTGGCTCCTCTTGTCATATGTCCAGGTGTCTTTGGGCAAGAAACTGAACCCCAAATTAAATCTGGTGGATCAGGCCAGATGTATGGCAGCTCTGCAATTGGCGTCTGTGTGTGTGTGTGTGTGACTGTGTGTACGAATGGGTGAACGAGAAGCAGTGTAAAAGCACTTTGAGTACCCATAATGTAGGACAGTGTTATATAAGTGCAGACCATTTACCATTTACATGTGGTTCATGTTTTGTTAAAAGATGCCATAAAACCACATTTATGTACATGTAATTTTTAGACATTCGAGGTGTATAAAACATGTTTCACTTAAGCTTTTTTTGTCATTTTATCTATAAAATATAATTTTCCGTTTCTCTTCCTTTCTGTTCTGCACACTCTGCAATCAGCATAACCACATCCACCTGCGTCACTCCCTTTATAAGCAGTTTGTTTTCCTTCAGTTCCCTGCCAGATTATTAGTTTACATGCCCTAAGTCTTGACTCTCCAGTTGTTCACCCGTCTGGTTGTCCGTACCTGATTCTACCTGACCTAGACCTCTCCTATTTACCCCTGTTTGCTCCTGTTCGTTCCTGTTTGTCTCTGCTTGCTTCTCCTGCCTGTCATTCAGTTTCGGACTTGCTCTGGTCAAGTTCTTTAGTTTCAGCCTGTTTATATGTTCCCGATTTATTTCTAGATCTAGTGTTTAGTTTTACATTTTCGTATTTGTTAGGTCTCCAGGCTCTTTACTCTAACTAAAAAAACTCTTTTTTTTTTCATTTTCCATTTACCTGATACCTTCTTTGTTTTGGTAATTTAGCCTTAGTTCACTCAATTATCTATCGCCTGTTGTCAGTCTAGTTTGCATTTTGCATATCTGATTCTCTTCCTATTAAAGTGATTCTCTGTTTATGATTCTAGTTTCTCTTATGTTTGTTCTATTCTGCTTTAATTTTTAAATTTTTTTTACCTATAGCTCCTTTGTCATACAAAAAATACCAAGTGTGACATTAACACTTTTGATTTATTCTCTGTAATATTTTTTTTAAAATAATTTGTTTTGCCTTTATATGGCTGGTCATGTGTTCTCTTTGGGAATAAATACCGGCTGAATTAAGAAATACAAGAATAAATAATAAGTTATATATATCTTATATATCTATATATCTCTTTGGAGGGTTATGTTGTGGCTTTTTATGGCAGCTGCTATCATGAGGGAGAGGAGCAAAAAGGATGAAGTATGGAATATTAATGTATTTGTACCCATCCGTTCTTCTGGCCTTGAGGGAATTTCTTTAAAAACTGGCAAAAATATTTGCTTCGAATCATGGATGAATTGATTAGAACACAAGTCTGGACTCATATAATCAGCACAACTTTGGTGGAGGCATACAACCACAAGGCATTTATTCTAGTTAAATGTGACATTGTCTGGAAACATTCTTATTACCTGGGCACAGATGCAGCATGATGATGTCTACCTGTACGTTTCCCGATCTGTTCCAAGACTCAGTGTGACGGTGATAAGCACCATGTCCCAGTTACACTTGACACATTTCTGAAGAAGTGTAAAATCGAATACCATACAATGCACAAGCATCATACTGTATAATAATTTCAGTCAGTCAGGCGCTTTATCAGACTGTGTTATCAAGCATCAGCCAGCTTTCCTTCCACACACTGCATCTTTCCCTGCTACTCTCCCAGCTCAAACGTAAACATATGTATGTTGAATGTATTCAAAGCATAACTAAACTACATGCAGTCACAAAGCATATAAAATGGTAGCTGTACCCTGTTGAAGCTTCCTGCTGTTCACAGCAATGGGATCAATAACCCCCCAGCTACCAAATGGACCTTTTATTGTTGCCAGCTACCCTCTCTAGAGGACCACTTAGTAGGCAAAGAGTGCAGTGTAGAAAACCACTTACTACACAGAGAGCTGGTGGTCAGACAACCAGGAAATGGACCATGTGCTAGAAATGCTTCAGCAGCACACACTGAGCACTCCACATCTGAATCTGTGCATTCGCAACCGCCGAAAATGCCCAGCTGTTCGTGCCGTCACAGTCTTCACGTGTGCATGTCTGTGTGTGAAATCCAGATGGTCATCAGAGCTCTGGAGGCCATCCAGGTTATTGAGCATGAGAGCACAGAGCTACACATCAGTGCTGTCCGCCTGCTGAGCACACTCATCGCATCCTGTTTTCATTATCAGTGCCACTTTCTAATCAGGCGTCCAGGGTGTGATTTAATAACGGCAGATAAATCATATCTTGTGCTTTATATTGAAAATAATAAGCCTTTAATACTATAACCTTATGAATCATTAAGTTGTGATATTTGGCAAGTGTTTCTCCTTCTTGGAAATACTTTAAATCATGAGAATTACAATGTTTAAAAAAACAATAACTTTTAAGATCTTAATATCTATCCAAAACATCTTCCATATAATTACAACTTTTAAAAAATATATCCCATTGGGCTTTTATTGTAGTAGTATAGTTTGTAAATGTGTGTGAAGAGCCTGTGAAACTGTTTAATAACCTGCCTTTGTGGTTTTGTGTGGGTGTGTGAATCTATAGTCTAATTTGTTAACGTGTAAAAAACTGAAAATGTGTACATAATTCTGCAAACGCAAAGAAACTTTGTTCAATCAACCAAATGTATTCAGCTTCAAGTGCTGAAAAAAACTAATTATTTCCATCTTGTGTTTCTATCTTTAGGTAGAAATGGTCTGGAAATTTAGCAGGACACCAACAAATTCGACACATTAATGTCCTGACAAGACATGTCACCAACTTTTTTTTAGAATCATCACTTGTTTTATGTTTTAGCGTTGCTCTTGCCAACAAACCAAGAGTCCCCTCAGCAACTATATGTTAAAGTGGCAATGAATGATTCAATCAATTAGGGATTCGCCATGCTCCGTATCATAGTTGCAATATTAAACACGTGGCTAAGATTATAAATCGCATAAAATATTCCTCATTAATTTTGTTGTGTTGTGACCAAAGAACAATACTGCTTTGTTTATAGAGACCACAAGTTTGAGGTTTAGTGAGGGTTGTTCAAAAAGAACAGTGACAGTGAGAAACAGAACAGCGAGAAGAGGACTTAAAGGTTGTCTCTCTGGGCAGGATGCCAGCTCTATCTGATGTACACCATGCCAACCACTGCGCAAAGTTATGAAAAGACTAACAAACTATAAAACAGATCATCAATCAGAATGTTTCACTGCATCATTACAGCAATCCCCATTATTCTCAGCTCTTTTCCTAAAAACCAGAAGCCAGCACTCATCAAACATTCAGAATATCCCATAGATGGAGGAGTTATTCATTTGACGGCACATCGCATCTGTTCCATATGACCTAAAAAAGACATCTAACATGGAGGATGTTTTTTTCACAATCACACAGGGTTTTCAGGGTGTTTCGACAAAGGAAGCACCGTAGTATTGGCTATTTAAGTTTCCCATAAGATCCTAGAAAATCGTTTAATGGCCAGTTTCACAGTGGCGTCAATGTGGCTGTGAACGAGACGGATAAGTAGTGATGATATGCGAAAGTGAAACTGAATTAAAGAAGCTCTGTTATGATCAACAACAAAAATTCAAAAGTGTTTTAGCAGCAAAATGTGCTTAGGCTATCAAAACTGAAGGTTTTGCAAAGAAATTGTAATGGATGTAATGTAATGTAATTACGAAACTGCTGATACTGATGCTGATTAAGTGGAGCTAATGTCAAATGTACTTTATATACAGTTAGTTTAGTTCAGTGATTACCCACTTAGGAGTTTGGTGAACTCACATACATCTGAAACTATGCCCTACTTTTTAAAATAAGTGTATACATCATGTCATATCAGCATCAGCTTATGGATACTGATGCTGTGTCAAATCCACACTTCTATATATATTGTCTCATAGGCCCTGATTACACCTGGTATTAAGATGCATCTTGGGCCATCAGTTCACAGCAGGACAGCCAAGACACATTTACACGACGCAAACAGGCATCTCCACATTGTCCACTTTCTGTCCGGATTTCATTAGTGCTGCATCAATTCCACTACAAGGTCTCAGTTATACAGTTACAATTTCAGTTTAGTAGTTTAGTAGTAGATTCCTCTGCCCAAATATAGTTTCACTGGCACTCTGTATTTATCTCCATGCTTCTTCATTTCTTTTTTATGTTTTGTGCATTGGCGCACTTTAACCAATGACTCTCACTGATGGCATATTTTGCTGTAACGTTGTTGTCGAGGACGCATGAGGACAGGTTAGTGTTTACGCTACAATGGGATATGGTCAAATGTGTCCTAGACCACCTCGACAAGTGGTTTGAATGACTGGATCACAATCCGTCTTGGTGATCATTCATTTCATTTTAGTGCTGTTCGCTTAATATCAGGTCTAAATATATGTGTTAAGTACATCATAGAGGAATATCTCTCAGCTATTGCCAGCGCTGTTCTGTGAGTCGAGACTTTTACAGCACCTCACCACATGAAAGCAAGTTATGGATGATATGTCATGTTGTAGCTTTGGTCTAAAAAGTAAAGCTGACAAATAAACAAGCTAAACATTTACTTCTGAAATTTGGTGATATAGATTTACTGTACATATGAAGTAACATAAAAACATTTTTATGGAGTACTTGAGCAAATGTCGCTACATTCTTTCTACCGTTGCAAACCACATGCATAAACACCACGAAAGGTGGCAGATAAACTGTGAAGCTTGTGTGTATTTTTTTTTCACCTGACTGTTTTCTAAACTCTCACATCTGCTCCCCTGACGTGGTGGGAAAACCGAGGACAGCCAACATGTGACTCAGAGGAATAAGAAGCAGCTTAGATCTGTGACAAAGACACAAACTGCTGGGCTGTGTTGCTCATTAGGTGTGAATACGTTAGGGCTCATAGTTTCTCTCCGAGATAATTCACCTCACAGCTGCTCCTGTTTCAGACACTTGTTTTTGGCTATGTGATGTGAACATAGTGTAAACCGTATATTAGGCCTAACAGCCGCCATTGATGCTGCTAACCTCAGTTTATAACAATGCAGCAGTTAGTGCAGAATGGCGTTAGATGTTGCTATTTGTTGTCTAGGTGGTCAGTTTGGGAAACATATTTCTGTATTTCTGTAGGCAGGTGCACCCACCATGGATGTGATTGTTATTGATTACGACATTTAATTCCCATTTGAGAACAAGCACTGTTTTGCAGTGTGCATCATAGAGATGCTGAAAGTTTATTTATACCCACAAATTAGATTCATCTCAGGATTCTGAACCAGAGATTGTACTCATGAAGTCATTATTTGTCATGTGCTTCCTAGTGGAGGTGTTATATGTCACTCATTTTCTCGCAGAATAGGAATGAAATCATTTGGTTTAAGGTTAAATTACAGTTCCATCATTTAAATAACAGCTACTGGATCACAAAACAATCCTACTGAAGGTTTTCTAATGATCAGTTATTATTTTAAATTAATAAACTTCCATTAGCAAACATTGAAAGACAGTGCTGTTTGCCGATTATAGGCCTATGTGTGTTTATGTACTTATTTCTGTTACAAAAAACAGATGTTTACAGCTAGAATAGTCATTTACAACATTAATAATGTCTACACTGTATTTATGATCAATGTGATGTTATAAAATCTGCTTGTCTTTCAAAAACGTTTGAACTTTTGACTGGCGGTGTAGATTCACAAATTCATACACGCAAATATCAAAAGACTTTTAAAAGGAAGCTCAACTGAATTTACACATCAAAGTCTGTTTACAGGTCTTGGTGAGAGCTACTGCATATGTGAAAAAAGTTATGTTGAGGCTTTTATGGCTCCATCGGGATCTGTGTGACGTCCGATAAATAAAAAGGCTGATAAACACACCCAAATCTCTGATCACAGTGTTGGCATTTGAGCTGAGCTGTATCTCTGATTCTTCTGCATTTGATGTTTCCGTCATAAGTCTCACAATATTAAAGGAGTCCACTCGTTGGTGCAAAAGAGCAGACACTAAAGTCATGAAATCTTAAACCATTGCAGTAAACTTCTACATATTCTCACAATGAGGAGGTCACAAAGCACCAGAGCACGCGCTAGAAATCTGTTTGAGGATGGTTGGACGAGCTGCAAGCTTCCCCTCTTCTCTATAACGATATTGCTGAAGACATATGTCATAGTCTAATTTATAGTCAGGACAGTTATTGATGTGCAGTGTGAGGCGGTGCAGCATTAAAAAAGGCAGCACATCTCAGTGTGTAAACCAGGAGTAGCAAAACGTTACAGCGCGCACTATAATCGAACACGAGAGACAACTATACTTTCAGTAGCAAAAGTTTAAACGTTTACAAGGCCAATAAGTATTCAGGACAAAGTATTATTAGTTCAACATTAGCATAAAATCGATATAAGCCACAGAGGAAAAATCATTACATATTACCAAGGATAAAAACAAAATGAAATGTGTTCAGTGCTGGCATAACTGACAATGTGTGCAAATATTTATAACCATGTGCTTATAAACACACAAGATTCAGGTAAAGTATAGTTTAACAGTTAACTTCATAACTAAAACATTCAAAATGCAAATAGAGAATTCTGTGTTGTTTCTCGTCAGCATTGTCTGGTTTGTAATGATTACTGTGTATGTAATTACTTCTAAAATTCCAGTTATCTGTAAATTCAAATCTACCATAAATAAGGACGTAGTTAAGTTGTTATTTTCCCTTGTGTCCTGAAATAGTTGGCAGAGATATAAAGCTGAGCTGCACCAGTTATTTGAAAATATAATATTGGAAGAGGATCAAGATCTGTGCACATCCTCTGTCCGCTTCACAGATCATCTTAATTTGATAATTAATGGCAGAGAGAATCAGTTTAATCATCACTACATTTCTCTGCCTCTTTGATTTTTTATTTATTATACTTCTCTCTGTTTAACGCGCATAGTGGGATTAAAGATGGTGGAATATCTCCCTTCGGCTTCTCATTAAGAGAAAAGGAACCATTTGCACGTTTCCATTTTTGCTCCTACAAAAAGGTGAGTAAATAAACCACGCGCACCAGAGGACTTTGGTTCAGAGGAGAGTTTTCTGACCTTCTATATTCACAAAATAGAGTTTACCATGATGTTTTGGCTGAGACGTACTTTGGAATAGGATGCATTAAAGTGATGAAAGATTTTGCGGCAGAAATATATATAAAATTATGCATTTTTGCTAATTTAACTGTTGATGAAGTGAACTGTTTTAAGCAACCACTAATACTTCAAGCTTCAGTCCTGACATGAAGGTATCAATGAAGCATGACCAACAAAAGATGTTCTTTCTTTTCACTGTTCAGCTCCTCAGGCATCTGCACACTGAATATTTTTGTCCTGATTTAAGATCTCACTTTTCCTAAGAGTATAGCTAGTCCACCTACACTACAGACAGTTACATAATGTTTTGTAAGGGCTTTAGAAAGACTCTGAAATGGGGTTTCAAAACATAAAATGCAGTAATATTTATAGTAAAATTTTAGTATTTGGATTTTGAGGTAAATGTTTTTGTTTTTTTTACAATGATCAGCTGTTTTCATGTATCCCCAAACTACACAACAGCTAACACAATGAGGTGGAGAGATGATGGTGACGTTTTTTCAGCATAGAATTAGATGTTAGGTAATTTCAGCAGATCTCATAAGAGTACGTTAGTTTAGGATTAAATGACTTGAAAAGGCAGAATAATATCTGGATTTTCACTCTCAGAGCTTCAGACAGCTGTTTTTGTTCTACACGTTTATAAACAGGAAGCCTCTAAAGTTATGATGGGGAGTTAAGTTGGAAAACATATAATTAAGGACAATTCTGAGTAAGTTTTGTTATTCTTCCGCTAGTTTGATCTCTCCACACCACTTTGACAACAATACCTCCTGTGGTCAGCCTCCTACCTGCAGCCAGCTGCATCCAGCCGCAGATCTTGTAAACGGTGCCGGTGCTGCAGAAGAAGAAGAGCGCGAAGCAGCCGATGCAGGTGAGGACCAGCACCATGGACATGCCGATGAAGAAGGAGGCGGCCTTGAACGCGCCGGAGGGTATGGTGCTGAACTCGGTGAAGCTGCCCTGGCAGGTCAAGTCCCGGGACAGCCCATTCCCGATGCAGTAGTGGAACAGACCGAAGTAACCCGCCTGTGGGGTGTCCACGCCATCTCCGATCCAGTACGGCTGGATGAAGCACACCACGTTGACGATGGCGAAGAGGATTGTGAAGATGGCCCACAAGACTCCGATGGCGCGGGAGTTGCGCACGTAGTTGGTCTGGTAGATTTTGGCAGCCTCGGAGGCGGGGAGCATGGTAGTGGTCGTTGTGGGGGCCCCGGGGACCATCCTCTGGTCTGTGTGAAGAGGTTCTGCTCAGTCCTTCGGATCAACTATCCTCCCCTCAATCAAGAAACATCCGCTGCAACTGATCCGTAAAAAGGCATAGTCACAACACTCAGTCTGCAGAACTTCTTCTTGTCGTTGTCCGACTGTTTTCCTGCCTCTGTTCGGCCACAGCTGTTGTCACAGCTTCACTGCACTCTCGCATCCATGGCCAGGTCGGATTTTGTTATGTTCTGGTGTTTCCCTGTGGTTTTCATTCATCATTCTGCAAAAACCGAGACGTGCGCTCCGGAAAAAGCGAGCGTCGGGAATACACCATCCATTCAAACGCCCGTAGGTTCATCCTACATTTGTCCTCATGTTGATTTGAAAATGTCTCTACTGAGTCGTGCCCAAAGCCTGAGGCTGTTATTCCGACAAATCGGTGCAGCCCAGTGAATCAGTGTGTGAGAGCTGGCTGAAATGGTCCGTCTGTGCTTGACAGCGACAGACCAACAACCGCAGCTGAGCCCGTATTAAATTGGAGTTGGAGGATAGCCTTGGATATCACAGGTCCAACCCCCATCCCTTAATCCCAGTCTGACGTGGTATCACAGTAATACGCGCGAAATCTTAAACTATCTTATATTAGAAATGAACAGCTCTCAGTTTAATTCCCTCTGACAGCTGCATCACCAATATCTTGTATAATCGGATATGGAGAAACGCACTGTGCACTTCTGCACGTTTATGTACCTGCTAGAATAATATTATTAATAATAAGGCTAATAATTCATTTGACTTGGAGATCATTTCCAGTGAGATCATGGTTTACCAGCCTACACCACAAAAATACAATCTAATAAAGGCTATAAGTATGTGCACGACCGTATTAATATTCACCATGTTGTCTGTGCACAAGAATAGGCTGCTGGAAGAGCAATTATCATATTTTATTATATATTATTATCATAATTATCATGAAATAATAATTTATAATAATCACATTGCAGCTATCTGCTCACTTTTTGTTGTCCTTTTTGCAGAAGTAAGTATAGACTATGATTAGTTTGTTTGTGGGACATATTCAACAAATGAAATATCACTGGTTGTATGAACGGAATCACAAGATATCTACAAGACTATATTTCTAAAAAGCAGTTTTAAAACTATATAAACGCATATGATGCTTAAGTAACGTGGGCTACATAGACGACATGATATAATCTAAGTCAATTCATCAATATAATACGATTTTATTTGTAATTTAGCCTACGATTGTTCTTTATTATAGAAAAAAAGTCATTCGGATGTTAAAACTACATTCCCCATAATGCAGCGGTGAGTTGTGATTGGCTGGTAACCAAACATCGTCATTTGACGTAATCTGAAGGCGCGCGCGAAACTCCCATGAGTAAGTTTGCTTCTTTTCACGGCTTTAACTTTTGTTTTTCACTCGATTTTAAGTTTGTTAATATTTTTATTAAGATATATTAATATTTCAGCACCACTGTATCGTATAGACAGTAAATACTTTGCCACAATATTACGTGTTTGGCTAATTTCTGACTGAATACCGCAGTCCGTCGCCTCCATCGCAGTTAAATGTGCAGCTAACTCAACGCTAAGCTAACGCCAACGTTAGTTTCTTGTTTTTAGCCGCATGTCACCGACACCTTCACCTGATAATACATTGTGTTTTGGTTGGCAGTACAAAGAGCAGGATGACAGCGCTGTTACAGTATCCGGGGTATGAGGAGGAGAGGCTGCAGCGGGTCGCAGAGCAGCTGCCCTGCAGAGAGGTCCAGGCTGGGATGCTACTGTCGCTGATGGGAGAGGTAACGTTAATATAAAGGTGTCAAGTCTTAAGTTCATATCAGACCTGGAAGAATAGCATGTATCTTTTTTTTTCTTTCTTTAAATTGAATAATATCAGTGAATGTGTTTGGGTTTATTAAGCAGCAGAGATCCTTCTGCGTTTATCTTAAAAACATTATTATAGTCTGATGGATATTTAAAAAGGAAACAGTTATATTAAGTAACTACTAAAAATTTGTTGTTACAGCCACAGCAGTACAGCTACCCATCAATCTTCATTTACGGCCATCGGGCTTCGGGGAAGAGTCATGTGCTGCACGTTTTGCTGAAGGAGCTTGAGGTGAGAGAGAAACACTCATGGTCAGGTCATGGAGCCTAGCATCTACTGAGTGGTGTTTTTATGTTTATAGGACAGGTATCAAATTTTGTTATCAAAATGACAGGCAGTTTGGCTTTATCTTCAACCCCACACTGGTGACAACAGAAGTGTGCTAAGGCCGTGTTAATCAGATTTGTGTCTTAACAGTTTTCATCACCGATTTACTAAGCCTATATAAACTTTATGCAGATGGTGGCACATCAGAACTTTTTCATCAGTCAGACAAAAGACAGCTTAGTCCTTGAAAATTTTACTTTTTTACTGAAAGAAAAAAAAAGTTTAGGGTAGCAGCTTGAGTCCTTTAAAAATTTATAGAAAAACCTCCATTTCTTAGGCCTATGCTTCCCTTCCTGATTTAAAACATATGAACAAATTCATTAAGGGTCTTATTACATGTCTTATTTTTGTAGGAAATAAATTTTAAAAAAGCAACACTTTTTTTCTGCATTTGCACCCACGCATTCATGTCTTTTTACCTTTATGGAGATGCAATATACAAGTACTACACATTAAAGGTCTTTCTTTGCTAAGTACAATTAAAATGCAAAGTGCATAGCCACCTTATGATTTCACATACTTCATTTCTCCTCTGCTTTTAATCTGCATCAGTCTTTGCTGTGAACCATAAGCAGTTTTTTATCTCCTTTTTACAATCATAGCCAAGTTGCCAAATAGCAAGTAGAGGGAATTCAGTCTCAGCACTAGCACAACCTAAACATCAATATCAAACAGTAATAATAAACATAATAACAATAACCTAGACATGAGCATAATAGTGGCAGGATTATTGGGATTCCTGTGAAGTTTGAACAGACAAAATGAAACTAGGACTAGATGAATATGAATGTACAAAATAATATAAATAAGACTATAAATAGAAACTATAAGTTAAAGTTTCAGAATTCAATAATAGTCAATAAAACAATATGCCTCTGAACAGTTCAGAACAGAGAGTGTTATCTGTGCCAGACATAAATTGTAGTCAGAAGTTATTAACCTGGAAACAAATACGCGTTGAAAAGGGCTGTTGATGTGATTATGGTATTTCACTATCCTCCTTCCCTCTATTCCATGGGGATTTAAGCTTTAGAACGGCTTTTTATAATGTGGACGATAAATAATAATTCCTGAAGAAATAACAAAAGGCTGTAACTTGGCTAATGTTTGCAGCTCCAGCGTTTATTTGGTGTGAACATAATATACATTTCATCATCACTCCTCCTCTCTGCAGCTGCCTCACGCCACAGTCAGCTGTGTTGAGTGTGTTTCTGTCGCGTTGTTGTTTGAACAAGTGCTGCTGTCCTTCTTCGGCTGTGATGCTGCATCACTGCTTCCCCGCAGTCCCTCCCTGTCTGACTTTGTACGCATCTACAGGCAGCAGTGTTCCCAAGCTCCTGCCAAGGAGACGCGATATATTGTGAGTGCCATGCCCTTTACAATCAACCAGAAAATCACTTCTCACTTGGCATGCCAAAACACGCTAATCCATGGTATGTCAATTTATTTGTCCTTTGGATGTGTCACTTAAATGTTTCTATGATAATATGATTAGAAGTGATAACACATGCAAATACATGCTAAACAAAGCTCCATTTGCATTAGCCTGCAGAAAATAAGTATGATGTTCAGCCAGCACGGAAGTTGGTTTATTCTAGTATTTTGGCTTCATCGTTATTAACATTTTGTGAGCTAACATCATCATCATTCCCTATCTCAGTTTTAATCGGTTTTAATGGTATATGTATAAATATATACATATTGTTTTCAGGTAATGGAAAAAGCTGAGCTTCTCAGGGACACAGATGCCAATCTCCTGCCTGCTCTCTTACGTCTTCAGGAATTGGTGAGAAAGTGCATCTGGCTCTTTTTGTTATCTATCAAGTGAGTCACTTTGTTGTTGTTGCACTGTGCAGATGATGAAGAGGGCCTGGAAGAGCTTCTTTTGTAATGAATGACCCTGAGTGGAGTGTGCGTGGAGCTCTTTCAAAATGCTGTTAGGATGGAAAGATGGCAGCCACTCATAGCATTTTAATTAAAGACAGCAAGGGAAAAAAAGAACATATGTGATTATTTGTACTAGCAGCTGTTTTCTGATCTGTTTTCCCTGTTAAAAGGAATCTATCTTCACAATGTTATTCACCTTCAGTGCTGTCACACAGGATTTTGAAGTGATAATTAGTAGGCAGACTTACACATATATCATGGATGATAAATGGACATGTCACAGAAAGGAGATTTTACTGTTGGGTTATATGTTATTGTAATGACAGAAAAAGACAAACATAGGCTGGAGTAAGTGTGTACGTTAATAACATGCACAGAGCACCCTGATCTGTTCCCTTTTCACAGATATTTACATACAGCAGGAACGGCCTGCTAAATCTAAGCTATTATTAGATCAAGTCAGTGTCAATATCTCATGATACCTAACATGTTATGCAGAAATACCCTGATGCAGCTTTTAGTAAATCAATGCCAGGGCACCTTAACTCAAGGTGTCTTCTGAATTAAGCACTGACTTGATATCAATGTTCTTATCTTTTCAAAGTTAAGATCATACGGTCACGATCATAGGGAATTAATTTGGGGTAGTTTGATTTTACATAATGTTGTAGTACAAGGCCTGGCATTGCTGTCCAGTGCTGTAAATGCTGAGGCAGAAGACAATAATAACTGAATGGATGAATGCAACCAGTAGCAGAAACAGCGTTGAATAACTAATTTGTAATTGGAATATACACTCACTGGCCACTTTATTAGATACACCTTTACACTCTAATGCAATCCAATAAATCAGCTCTGCCACAAATTCTACTTTAACAAGGTTATAATTACTCACTGTTTAACTTGAAACTGTCAGACAAGTGATAATTCTACCGTGTGTCAACTCATACTGGAGTGCATTGTATTATAAATAAACGGGAGTATGTTAGAGATGTCTCTAATGTTTTGGATGCCTCGTTGATTTAAATAGGAAGGCTAAAACAGTGGAATCACCTCTTAATATAATTTAGTCCAGTAGGACTCCATCAGTCACTATGACCTCAGTAATAAACATATAGTAGAATTATATCCTTTTGACAATTTGAACATAATAACTGAGAAATTATAACCCTGTAAAAGTAGACTTAATGGCAGAGCTGCTGTGTTGGTTTAGATTAGATTGTACAGGTGTACCTAATAAAGTGACCAGGGAGGGTACAGTAGATGAATTGTGTCATGACCAATACTTGATTCAAAGCTGAAACTAGGTGTATATTCATTGGTTTGTCCAGTGGCAAAAAAAAGCTGAGGCAAATTAAGTGTAAATGGATTTTCAGGTTCCACCTTCTTCCAATTTAACTTTGCTTGTTTCTCAGTTTTCTGACATTTTATGGGCTGGATAATTGATTCATCTCTGGTGCAGCGATACAGTGTTTGCCATTAATTTACCATGTTTCCATTGTGGTTCATTTCTATATATTAACATGATGAGAAGAGCATAGAGCAACCATTGGTATTACAGTGCTGCTGTTTTGTGCGAGACTCTGACACGTTGCTTTTTTGTTAAATTTATGATAAAAACCTTCAGCTTCAATGTTGTTGTCCTCAAACACACATATCGTGGCCTATCCAATGTGTATTTGTGCATAAGGCAACCATTACTTGGCACTAATCATTACCTCAGCTTAAATTATCTTTTTTTTAAACTTATTTATTTATTTTTTAAGATCAGCTCAGTTTTGATTTATCAATTTTTAACTTTATAAAATGGAAAACAAATTTTTTTTGTTATAAATCACATCTCTAGAGCTCGGTGTGATATAAAGATACAGTGTTCAGTCAGTTGGAGAACGGAACAGTATTAGGTTTGATCAGCCATGATCAGTGAGCGGCTGATCAGTCTGAGATATTCGATTCTGTGTTGGTCAGAAGTTTTACACACGTAATATGATTTCAACAGGTGTGTTGTTCTTTACTTAAGCCAAAGTAAGGTTTATAGCAACAACCACACAAACGTCCACTATACTATTTTTTTTCAGTTATCTATTGCACCTGTTCACATCTGGAAAAGTCTAAATACTTTACTTAATTTTTAGTCTGAGGTTTGTATAGTAACCTGGAGCACTATTATTTTAAGATTTGTTTGAGTGACAGTGAGAAAAAGTAAAGAAAAAGTTAAAAGTTTATTCAGTTTTTATTGAGTCAATTTTTTAAACGACAAATTCTTCATTAAGAAAAAGTTAAAAATGTTTGTGTAAGTTGTCAGTTACTGTTCTCAGACAGAAAAGAAATCAGAATTGGTCAAGACAATTGCAATTGGAGCATCAATAGTGATATTTTCAAATGCCTTGTTCTTTACAGTCTACAGCAACATTCAATTTAAAATCATGTAAAGTAGAGAAAAGCACCAAATCCTCAACTTCGAAAAGCTCAGCACTTTGCTTGACTTTAACAATCCATTGACCAACAGCAGTTTTACAGATTCATTTTCTGTCATTTCAGCACTAAAGAAAATGTACAAAAAAAATTAGACATAAATAAATAAAATGCAATAATTCAGTTAGATGGTAATGCCTGTAATCATGGAGACATACTCTCACTGACATGTAAGCAGTTGCTGAAAACCACTAGTAATAGACATATTTGCACTTTCATGTTTTTTTTCCTAGGTTGAGGACAACGTTACCGTCATCCTGCTCAGTGAAATCGTCTGGGACAAGTTTAGACCAAATACTGGCTGTTTCGAGCCGCTTCTGCTCAATTTCCCTGACTACAGCAAAGGTATTTTCACTCTTGCACATGCTACTTCAGCCTGGGCCATGAATAACTCTCAACACTCTGCATAATGATGACGCACAGTTGATGGATGCGGTGTGAGATGTGAGATTTGTACCTGCGATTTTGTTCTAACACTTCAGGCAGCGAATGTTGAAGAATGTTGCATTATAAACCACCACTGTATAAATTCAGCACTGGGTGAGGCAGAGTGAATCATTGCAATTGAGGCAAGAGACATTGCTTTTTGTAATTTAAAATGAGCTCTTGAATGTAATCTTTCTTTGTGTCCATTATTCATAGGTGAGCTGCAGCAGATCTTGTCTCAGGACAGACATCCTTCATATTCTGCTGAGTTTTACTCCTCCTACATCAACATCCTCCTGGGAGTCTTTTACTCAGTCTGTCGGGACCTCAGAGAGCTACGTCACCTGGTCAGACACACACGCTAGTAACATTTTTCACTATTTTGATTTTCTGTCAGTCTAGCATTATTGATTGAATGTTATAATTTTTATTTTCCTTTGAACCAGGCGGCCCTCAACTTTTCAAAGTTCTGCGAGCCTTTGGCAGAAGGAAAGGGTAATACATCTACTATTATTATACATATTACATGCTCTTTGTGTTTAGATGCACTACAGATATTTTAACTCTTCTATATATATTCCTTTAATGATTAATTGATACATGTTAGATTATTTACCACTTAATAATGTTGTAGAAAGGAGAATTATGAGAGTGGTGTTTGCAGGCAACATATACAAAGAACAGGCTAAAAGAGACGCATAGACATCAGGAGAACTTGAAAAAATAATTAAAAGTAAGGATGTCAAACGTGTTGTGAAATGTAATTTAAACAAATTGATAAAACCTTAACCAAGCTGTTTGGCAGTGGCCTGGGAGGAAGATAAGACTTTAATGATCCCCAGTGGGAAATTCACTGGTTACAGCAACATGAAAAGCAATGAAAAATGTTTAAATTATTGTTGCTTTTCATTTTACTGTTTTTTCATGCTGCTTTAACAAGTTAAGGAATTACAAATCTTGTTTATGCTGTTTCATGATGGTCTTCTCATTGGTTTCTGAACCTGGAAGCCAAACCAGCCATTGAAGCAGCTGGCAGAGAGCAAAGCATGTCACAATATTAAACAATAATAATCATTGCAGCTTTATTATTATTATTATTATTTTGTATCTACAGCTTTTTTCCAACATTTTCCCCATTTTTTTCTGTGCATTCATTCATTCATTTTCTGATGATACTATAACAGAATGCGATTTCTGTGTTTTATGTATTTTTATTTTTTAATTTGCTTTATCTCATGTGTTTAGTGAAAGAGACTGACACACACAAGCTGTGGAGAAACATTGAGCCTCATTTAAAAAAAGCCATGCAGACAGTTTACCTTCGAGAGGTTTCCAGGTCTGTGTTTCTTATTAGTCTAGTATAATAATCCAATCATGTCGTTCCTGATTAAAAGACTCATTGTAATTATTCTGCCAGTTTGCTGCCCTGATTATGTGTGATTACTGATAGTGCGGATTCCTCTCATTATTGTGTTTTCTCTTTGTCTTTTTTAGTCTTCAGTGGGAGCAGATGCAGCAAATGGAGGAGAAAGAAACCGGAGCCTTGAGAGGTACCAACACATACTGAGCACTACTTGATCACATAATGTAATATGTTGACCAAGCAGATGTTAAACTGTTAAAACAACTGATGCAGTGCAGTGACACTGGATGTATATTGCATTTTGTCTTATACTGAGTGCGTATTGATGATATTTATAAACACATAGCCTTTCATATAGCCACCATACTTGACTGATTGCACTTGTTTGCCTCTCTATTAAGGGTTGTCTGCTCACACTCACGTTGAGCTGCCTTATTACTCCAAGTTCCTGTTGATTGCTGCTTACTTGGCGTCCTACAACCCTGCCCGCACAGACAAACGCTTTTTCCTCAAGGTTGTGGAGTTTTTCTCTTATTTGTAGTAGACAAAGGACCATATAGAGGTGACAGTACATCCTGAGACATGATGCAACAAAAGTCCCTGCCTTGAAACAGGGTCTGTTCTATCATTTACACACATCATAAATGGTGACAGTTATACTTGCCAACTGTCGTATATTAATTAGATGTATGCCGATGTATTGTTTTGAAAACTGTAAAAAAGGCAGTATACCCACAAGCCATGTCTTTGACATTGGAGAGTCTCTTGAAATTATAAAATTATGTGTGACTTTTTTATGCAACTGAAGGCTCTGATTAAAAACTACAGATGGATGGATGGATGGATTAAAAAGTCAGTAAATAGTAATGTAAAGTAAAGTAAAGCCCTTTAACTACTTCAAGTAAATTAAGTGATTGGAGTTAATACATGTAAGTAAAGCAAAACAGTATGTGAGTAAATAAAGTAAAGTTATCAAAGTAGGTAAAATTAGTAAGTAAGTAAAGTTAGTAAAATAAGTGAAGTGAAATATATACAAAGCTAAATACACCAAGTAAACTTTGAATCTGAATCTTTGAGTAGACAGAATAAAATAAGAAATAAAATAAAACCCAAAATAAATTAAATAAATGAATGAGTGAAATTAGTCACTAGACACAATAATGGTAGTAATACAATGTGTAAGAGTCGAGTGAATAATCTGAAAAATCAGTACAGTAAGAAGGGGGATTGTCACCGATGTGGAGTCAGCTATATAGAAAAGATATATACTGTAAAAAATATACTTACTCTGATTCTATAACGAGGTGGTGATGGCTTCTCTTAATGTTTGTCCTAATGTTTTCATGTGCTTCTGTTTCTCCCAACAGCACCATGGTAAAATACGAAAAACTAACTTCTTGAAGAAAAATGAAAAGGTGATTATCTTAACATGATCTAATACTGTCCTAATATTGACTTTCGTCTTATTTCACACATGACACAGCATAATGTTAATATTTTCTAGACTAGTAACCACCTTTTGGGGCCCAAGCCCTTCCCTCTGGACCGCTTGCTTGCAATTTTCTACAGCGTGGTGGACAACAGGGTCGCTCCCACTGCCAGCATCTTCTCCCAGGTAAGAGACTGGCTACTCGTTTTAGCCTCTGCAAATAGCACTTTGTGTGCCAAACATGCTGTTCAGTACGAGCAGGAATGCAGTAGGATTAAATAAAAATGTTGAGCTCATAATTTACATAAAAACTTTTATGTGCCTGTGCAAGCATCTCATATAAAAACAGCAATTTTAGTTGACATTTTTCAAATATCTAGACGCAAATGGTGTTCTAGTTTATGTTAAATCAAGCCTGATCATAGTGTGTCAGATGAGAGAGTGTTCTGGCCATGTGGTCGTAAGTTTTTGGATCCATAGCCAATTGCATATCTATTTAAGGCCCTGAGCATGAAATGGTTTTAGGAAATTAGGCTCGACCCATATCTGTGCAACTGGCTCTCATCATTTTGTGTCTCTGCATCAAAGAGTGGAGTCACTTTGGTTTTTTCAATCTTTCCCCATTTAGATTTCCTCTCTGGTGACCTTACAGCTGTTGACTCAGGTCAGTCATGACGACCAGCTTGATGCCCCAAAATACAAATGTGCCGTTTCCATGGACTTCATCTGTGCCATTGCCAGGTGTGTGTGTGTGTGTATGTTAATAAATACACGTTTGGGATTGACTAAAATATTCAGAGGAATTGACCTTTTATAGTGTTTTCACAGAGAATGTCTTGGGTGTGTTTTTATTTTTCAGGACGGTGAACTTTGAAATTGTGAAGTATCTGTATGACTTCCTTTGAGCCAGCTGGAGCTAAAGAAGATGTTACTCATAGTGACAGTAAGACTAACTGGATTTCCCTCAACAAGAACAAACGTAAAGGCAAGCGTGTGAGAAAATGGGGAGCGGGTCAGTGTTGGGAATTATCTGGAGGAAAATTAAGTTATTTCACTGCCCCCTTGTGGTTGATGAATGAGCTTTTGAGTGTGTCTGAGCTTGTGGAAACATCGCTGTCCACATTAAATGTTTCCCTTTGGATAAAATAAATGTTGTATTTATATACTTTCTTTGTTGTAGTTTTGTTTAAAGCTGCTATGTGTTAAAAGGAAACCTCCAGATAGTCAGTATTTCCTTTCTGTTTTACTACAATCCAAAGACAGCCAGTAAATAATATAGCTGCTCCTGCTTAAAATAACATAGAAAAAGGTTATTGTGGTGCATATTTACCTGACATAGAGCAGCCCTGGCACCATGCAGATGAATCATCGACCTTGCCCAAGGGAAGGATTTTGCTTTTGTAATGTGTTTTTGCCCTGAGAGGATCCTGAAGTTGACACGATGCTGTTACTGTCGTGAAGCATTTCACAAGCTTGTAAACAAGTTAAGTCTGCATCCTTAACTTGGTTTCAGTTTGCTAAATCTTTTTTAGCCAAGTCCTTAGTCAAGGCAAGTCAATTTTTCCAAAGATAATTTTTTTTTTACACATTTTCTTTCAACTTAGGCCTCCAATACCTAAAATTATCCAGTAATTCACAAGAAACAATCAACGTTAGGAGGAACTTCAAACACAATTCTGTGTTTGTTTTCCCAGATTTAACCTCCTGTCTTGGCAACCACAGGCAAAAACTTTGCACTGCTCCAAAATATTCATTATTTTTAACCTGTCGTCAAAAACACCTGCACTAGTACAACTGTTTCAACATGAATAAGGAATCACTTGTAGAAAAGAGACTTTTTTTTATAAAACACTGGACATTTTAATGTAAAAGTTGTCATTCCAATCATCTGAGAAGGTAAAAATTGCTGGTGAGGAGATAAATCTCGCTGGAGCGACCCAGTACATACAACAAATATTATTTCATTTTATTGTACAAACCAAAAAACTGATCAAAACATCCACATCTGCAGTCTTCCAAGAGAAGGCACCGATCAAGCAAAGCCAACAAATGTAATAGATGTTTTCTATATTCATGTTAAATATGAAGACAATTATTCTGCCAAAGAAACACTTGCCCTCATGCTACAATTCAGTTATAATATTTTTCTTACTGTCCGCTTTAAAATGACTTCAAACAATAAAAAAGGTTAAGAACATAAGAAGGTAAACGTGAGAATCGGTGTACTAAATCTCATAGGAAGCATTCATCTCCATTTGTATTACATCCACTGACTTAATTAAATTAGCATAGTTGTTGAGCACACTGCAGAGTCATGGCTTCCTTATATAAACCCTGCAGGCAACAACCGATAAACACACAATTGAGTAATCTGATGCAGAGGGGAAAGAAAAGCACAGATGAGCACATGTAATTGTTCTTCTGCTCCACTATCTGACTCTGTTATCCCTCGGGGTATCAGAGGGTGAGTGAGCCATCTAAGAGATCATCCCTCATGCCAGGGTGGCCTTGGGAGAGCCCAACATCATTAAAACAGGACATTGACCAGTCTGCAAAGGTTGGCTGAGTCATCCAAATGCATTAAAAGTGCTTGTGTGTCATTCGTGGAGCTTAAAAATAAGAAATGTCAGCATTTACAAATCACTGGCATCATTTTAAACTGAGTTCA
>OMLM01010199.1:56402-76778 GCA_900302695.1 Helostoma temminkii | reverse complement strand
GTGTATAATTAATAACTTCCACATGTAATTAATTAACTGGTAATTAATGGTTAAATGTTTAAATGTAATTTAATATTAAAAATGTCTTATTCCAGCTTCTCCAGTATGAGAATTTGATGCGTATCCCTGTTTTATATTATTATGTGTGTTTTTATTTAGTTTATCATGCAAAATAAGCAGCTTTCCAATATGCAATGTGGACTTTCTACTATTTAAGAAACTCTGTGATTTAAATTTTAAAAAAAGAGTTACAACCATTGCAAAATTCTGTCTTGGTTAAGTTCAGATCTACTTATCTATAATTAAATTTTAGTTTCTTCTCTCAACTGTTCATTAAGCCAATAAAAACAACACAAACTCACTTTTCCACAAGAACAATCACAGCTGCTCACAACTGCTTGCAGCTACAGAGTGAAACTAACTGCAGTGAAGTTGTAAATCCTCCTGAATGAGGCCAAGTGCTGCATCTCACCTTGTTCATGTCAAACGTGCGGAACATCTGCTCTATGTAGGCGCTGGCTTCTGAGTCCAAACCCTTTAGCCCAAAGAACTGCTTGAACTCGTGCAAAGTGAGCTGACCTGAGGGGCACTCGGTCATGAACTTCTTGTACCAGAGATGCATCTCCACTGCCTGCAGGTCGTCCACGGTGCTTCCTGTTGAGTTACCCATTTCTCTGATGTCTGGATGTGTGTTCAGATAAGATAGTTGGAGCAGAAATCACTCAGCCCACTTGGTCTACTGTGAAGCGGAGGTTATCCCTCTTCACAGTCACACAACGATGGGACTTGGGATGAGAGCAGCAGCTGGTGGAGGCCTTTTGTAGCTTACTGTGTTTGGGGTTGAGGTGATCCACGCCCCTTAGTGTTCTCCTTGAGTCTAATCGCTGGCTGTAATCCAGGCGAACCTGAAGATGATCGGCTTAATCTCCACGTTAAAAGGGCACGTTTACCATGAGATGTGCTGACAAATATAATACACCTTTCATCCCTCACGTGGAGACACAGGATGTCCAGCACAGTCATGCATCTGAACTGATGGGATACATCTTGATCAGCACGTGCTCAGAAGTAGAACTGTGCAGCTTTAATGCTGCAAGTTTCACAAATTTTAAAGCCTGCCTTAAAACAGGAGGCCGGCCCCATGTGTATGTTACAACAAGGTTTGCTCGCTGTAATTATTACTCATGCTGGCCATGAACAGTCCCCTCCTGGTGCACTTTCAATGTCAATAATGAGGGACAAAGTCCACAGTCATTATTCAAAAGTTTATCTGAATCCAGCCTGAGCCGTCGTCCATCCAAATGAGTCGAAGTAGCTCAGTATCTTCCAAAGTTAAATTGACTCTTTTGGCGCTATTGTGTAGTTCAACAGTAAAACACTGTCCAAAGAGGCATGAAGAGAGAATGTTGTACTGCATAACAATAACGTCACTTCATTAACATTAACTTTCGCTGTGTCTAAAATGGGAGTTTATTTTTAAAACAAATTAAGAGGTTGTATTTTGTCACCCATTATTACAAAAGCATTTTAGTATGGAAACTCACAATTGTCAGTATGAGCACAAGGAGACCTGGCAGTGACCATAAGCTGTTCTAGTTCTAGTAGATATGACACTTGACATTTTGATAAAAAAAAATATTACAAATTATGTAAAGTAGGACTGAGTTTAAGGATTAAAATAATGCTTCCCAGGGGAAAATACTTTAATTAACACTCGAGTTCAAGACCTTCCACTACCAAATAAAAATAATTCAGATGTTTTCTGTGCTTCTCATACTTTGAAAATATTTTTTGACTGACTGACAACATTTGTTGTAATTTGGAAAGCAAACGTAGTTATATTCAACTTTAAATGTATTTTAGATTGTTAGTCATACTAAATAAACCCTAAGAAGTCACAACAACCTTTGACTTTTTATTTTTCACATAAGAAAAAAAGGTTCATCACTATCAAAAATAATCTTCAGAAAACAATGAGAGTTTTTGTGGATAATTTTATTTTATACCACAGTCTAAAGCCAAGAAGGCATGAGCCATGGCTGATTAGTTAGTAAATGGAGAAATGATATAGTGTTAATGTTAAATAAAATTCATACCAAAACATTGCAGAAATCCATTTGATGTCAGTGTAAAAACCAGCCACAAGCACATTTAAGTGCTTGAGTATGAAATTACACCTCATTCTTAAATGTGATTCCTTGGATACAACAATCATGTTATCATACTTAAAAACATATATTAAGTGCATTTGTTATGTTCCTTAGCTATGAGTGCGGTTAATAATTAAACATGTATTGTTCTTACAACTTGCTAATGTGTTTTTTAACCGGTCATAAAAAGACAAATAATACAGAGATATACATGTCAGTGCTTTCTAACAGTGCTAAAATAATACAAAAAATAATACCTACATAATACAATAATAAAAATAAAAACTTCATTAGTTAAACCAACTGCCACAATCCACTTTTTACTTCTGCTTTTCTTAAGTGGACAATCCAGGGATGGTTAAACTCAGATATTAGTATTCAGTACATCAGCACCAGGGTTCATTCTTCTTTCTAGCTGTAAAAAAAAACTTTCAACACAGGAAAAACATAAGAAGCAGCATCTCTGCAGTTATTTCATGTAGCTAGAGTCATGGTTTCATTCATGTCACATACAAATTTACCAAAACAACAGATGTTATGACAAAATAAAATATTGATTATGCTAAAAAAAAAACCATTTGGCTGTTGATGATGTATTAGTGCAATAATATCATATTGAAAAGGCATACAGTATTTATGCTTCCAATATATTTTACCCAAGTTCGTTTTACCCTGATGTGCCACATTTGCATTAACAGTCATATCAGCAGGTATGAATGATGAATGGCAGCTGCGGCAGGGTTTTCTCACTTTGTCTAACAAATAGCCTGAAGAACAATGTTCCAATATTTTGGAAGAGCTTTTCCTGGCGATAACAAAACAAGGGCTACACATACACATTACACAAAACTTCAAACACAACTATAACACCATAGTAAGACTATGTTTTAAGGGTTTAAAAATGTAAAAAGCTTTATATTTCATGATTTTGATAAGGCCTCATTTCTGTTCTTCATCTAGAATAATTTACATGCCGTGTTCGGTTTCTCTAATTTAGGTCTTAGGCTTATTGTCATTATAAGACAAACTTATAATAAACATGAAATCACTGTGGTTCCATGTCAGAGCTCTGGCAGATCTCTCTGGTGCCAACAGCGACACTTTTCCTCTTCCCCCAGTGCAGATATCTGCAGACAGAGTCAAACACTGTCACTGTGTAGCGTGCAAACAAGCTGGTCCACTTCACGGCATACACCATCCACTGCACAGTGCGTCCCACAAAGGCCACAAACACCGTGGTGTAGTGGGCCAACAGCAACAGACTCCTCCCTAGCTGCTTGCCATGGTTGATGATCAAGTTGACTCTTTGGTCATGTCCTGCCATATTTATAATTTCTTCTGTGTGATTCCAGATGTAGAAGGGTCAACGAGTACTATTAAGCTCAAAAGCTCATTTTTCGTTTTTTAAATGCATATATTTATGCAGATACTCCCTAAAAAGGAATTAAGCGCCTGCAAATTTGCAGTCAGTCCCTTGCGTACGCAGTCCTCAGCCGTCCAATCAGTGCAGAGGAAGTTTTGTTTCCGGGAATGTTTGGTGATGTGGCTATGCTCTGAAATCCATCCGAGGAAATATATCAAATAAAACCAGAAACATTTACCTAGAAAGCACTCGCACAGGTGAGTTAAATGTCCCTTCTTTTAAAAATACGCCCCTCACTTTGCTGCCTCTCGATGTTGTCATGCACGGATGAGAAAAACTCAGCGAAGCAGGATTTAAAGAAGTGGTCCTTATTTACGAGTTACCAGCGTTAGCCCGCTAAGCTAACTTACAACACCGCGAAAACTACAGTCAGAGCAAACAGTGGATCTTTTCACGGAGCATGCCGTTCACGCCACCGTTTCTTAATCTTCAAATGTATCTACGATATTGTGAAGATACAGTTGTCCAGTCGCTCGGAAAGTTTGCCGACCATTTTTGCGTTAGCTAGCTATAATCTTTGCTGTTCGCAAAAAGACTGACGCAGCCGCAGTGGAGTGTCCAGGCAGGTTCGGGAAGAGTCGGCTCTGTCCGGTCCAATTCGGTCAGAATAAGATGGGGGAGCGTCTGCTAATGTGTTGACATGGCTATGAGAGAAAAAGAAAACATGGACCTGTTTGGTACATTATGTTCATATGTTTTTGTGTCTATACAAAC
The DNA here is from genome assembly GCA_900302695.1 of Helostoma temminkii. NCBI lineage: Eukaryota > Metazoa > Chordata > Actinopteri > Anabantiformes > Helostomatidae > Helostoma > Helostoma temminkii. Next base: position 72,491 of record OMLM01010199.1, on the reverse strand, counting down.
ATGATCATCGTTATTATCCTGTAAAATCTACATACTTCACATTTGCATTTGTATATAAGATGCAAAAATAATGCCTATGTGAGAATAGTTTGTAGGTTATTTACTAGATCAATATATTTCACTTATGGTATATTTTTCATGTTTAAATATTACATGTACATGTTTATATTATTAGTGTTGTAGTTAGGACAACCTAATCCAAGACCGAGCCATTACCGAGACCAGGGTGTATCGAGACTGAGACAAGGGCAATACTTTAAGCAGTTAAGACCAAGTCTGGGTGAGATGAAGTCAAGGCCACAAGACCAGACAGTGCTATTTAACACACAGTGCAACATAAAGTCATTGTGGGTTAGGTAGACAAATTTTATTACAGGGTAATTGTCTGACATCTCCTTGCAGACAGTTTGATATCCCTGCAGTTGTGGTCTTGGCAGGTGTAAAAAATCCAGAGATCATCTTGTCCAAGACTGAAACAAAAAGGAATAAAAATGCATCAGAGTCCAGGGCGAGACCAAGGCCTTCATAAAGTGGTCTTGAGACCAATATTAGTCTTGGGTATACAGCACTACAGATTTTCGACAATAATGAATAATCAATTAATCTCAGTACTATTAAAACATCCAGAACTGACAAAATCCTACCACAACGTTCATTTTGAAGCTGTTCCTGTGCTTCCTGTGCAGATGTTGTTCACCCTGTAGATGGTAAAAGTTCAATTTTACCTATATTAAGTGTAGTTTTTTAAGTACTCCATGTTATGCACCTCTGTATTTTCACTGATCCTGAGAGTTGCTGTCACAGAAAAGGCTGACTGTCCATGCTAAGCTTGAAAGAGCTTTACTGACCTTGGAAATCTCAGTCCAGTCTCAAATTAAATCACATTTCAAATCTGAGTCTTTACAATTTAATGCGAACTGGACAAACTCCCACCTCTAGAGAAAAGTATAGGCACAGCAGCTGTTACTCTTTAACCTGCCACTTCCCGCATGTGATTAATGTGTATATTCGCACCTTTAGGGAATGTGTCATCATCAGTTATTGGCACCACGTCAAGCTGTACTTAGCAAACACATGGTGAAGAGCAATTGTGCAACACAGTGTTTAATTTATGCTTCTAAAAACAACAATGTGAATTTATGCATGCACCATATTGACGGAGGGAAAAAATTGTTAACTCCAGGAATATTTTGAAAAGCAGCTAAAGTAGCTAATTCTACAATGAAGCATCAAACCTGATTTTTCTTTTTTTTTTTCCCCCCCACAGTGCCATCTTTATGTTGAGCCGTCTGGCCACAGTACTCCAGGAGCTCTCTGGAGAGGAGGGCCCAGATGGAGACTCACAGGTGTTTATGCAACATGTAAATATAACAATAAAGATGATAAAGAACAGTCTTTGCAGTTAAACTTGTTTAAAGTTTGTAGTTTGTTACTTCCATAAAGCTGACAGACTTAAAATAGACTGGTTAAACACAATTACACTCCCCCCATTTGTAATTCAGACAATCTGCTAACAATTTGGACTCTCAAGACCAAGCTCCAGAACCCCAGAAGACACAGCTGCCTCATACAGTGGGAGTAAAAGCAAGTGCTATTATGATGAATAAATGGTTTTATTTATTTTCTTGTAAAGGGCACGCTGGTGCCTCAGCTCCCTGCTGGTGAGGCCCAGGCTCCGGTGGAGTCTGATATACCCGAAGACACTATGGAGAGACTGGCTCACCTGGAACAACTGGTGGTCCAGCTGAAGGAGCTCGTACGAGACAAAGACACTCAGCTTGCTCAAAAGGATAATGAGCTGGCTAACAAAGATTCACAGCTCAAGGTAGATAATCTGTGTGTTTGCACCCATCAGAATTTTAGTCCAAAGGTCAGTTGCCTTCTTTTTCCAAACATATTTTATGGCTGAGAACAAAAGATTCTTTCTTCTCCTGCATATTTACAGAATGAAAAGGAAGAAGCTGAGGCTCGATTCACTAAACTCAAACTGCAGGCCAAAGCCAAGATGGCTGCCCTTAACAAACAGATAACTGATTTGAAAGGACAAGCAACAGTAAGTTTGAATGAGAGTAAATTGTTTTTTGCCTTTGTTATTATAGTTTTATACATAGTTCCTACATAGACTTAGATGCATGCATGCAAACTAAGAAAATCTAACATTTTAGTTTATATCTGACTCCAACATCTGTTTGTTTTTCTGCAGCAAAGCCCAGACAGCTCTTTTTCAGGAGCTGGTGCTGCAGTTGAGGAGGAGCTCCAAGACCTGAAAAACAAGCTGAGCGAGGAGGAGAACAACAGCAGGGAGCTTAAAGAGCGTCTCCACGCAACAGAACAGCTCCTTCAAGAGAAGGAATCAGCCCATGCTGAACAGGTGAAGTCCTTATTTGAACACAAATAATGTTTTTAAAATCTTAAGTAAAGTTCTGTCTCAAAGAATTGTTATGGTTTTGTTGTCAGTTGCGGAAAGTGCAGGCTGTGGTCTGTGAGAAGGATGTGCGTTTCCAGGAGCAGATTCAGAAACACGAGGACGAGCTGATGAAGCTCACAACTCAGAATGACAGCGAGCTTCAAAAGGTACAAAATCCATAGGTCTTGAACCTTTATTTATAGGTTTTTAATTTAGGTTTTTTAACCATAACCCCAACCAATTTAATCAGAAATATTTTATTATTAGGGGTTGATTTATTTTTGATTGTGTGGCTGCGACCAACAGTTATGATCATTATTAATTAGCCTGCTTTTTATTTTCAAGAACAATTTATTCATCATGTGGTCCATTTTTTTGTGAGTCAAAAAAAAAAAATTCTTAAATTTTCTATTTCAAAAGCCAAAGTAAACCAGCAGATATTTAAATATGTAAAGCCCTAATTTGTTAAAATTATAAACATATTTGCCAAAACATTGTTCCATTGTTGCTGATTAAAATTATGCAAATTTTGGGTAAAATGTGCTTTTGATTTTAATAACAATTTAATGTCGTCATTAATGTAATGTCAGAATAATTCATTTTAGCAATTTTAAAGTTATTTAGGCAAAAGACAGGAATTTTCTTTAATTATCTTTAATTTCACAAGCAGTTTCAACTTTACAAAATACAAAAATGTTTCAGTTTATCTAACACTGGAAAAAATAATTTATTTCATCTTTGTCAGGCACTGCATGCAGCTCAGCGACGCTGTGAAGAGCTTGAGGAGTCTTTAAACTCTCGCTCCCAAGTGTTGGAAATGCTCCAGGAAGAAGTCAGCAGTGCTGATCAGCAAAAACAGGTACAGATCCTGTTGGACTAGATGCCATTTGAGCATCTAAATATAACAAGTTGATTTTGAGAGCGCTTGTCAAATTGCAGGATATTTACAGATACCTTACTTGAAATGCATCCTCCTCCTCTATTATGAAAACTGTTCAAACAAAACACACCCCAGATCTTGATGGCACGTCATTGCTGTATGGTTTGGCCTGGCCACACAACACACACCCACATATCCTCTTTATCTCTCTCTGTTGTTCCCTTTCTGCTCAGATCTTGACTGCTCAGTTTCGGCAGATGGAGCAGGAGCTGGCTGAGGCCATGAAGCTGAGGGAGGAGGAGCGGCAGCAGTGGGCTGAACAGGCCAGCAAAGCTGATTTAGAGCTTGCAGCTCTTCAAAACAGACTGGAATGCCTGGAAAAAGAGAAGATGGAGATGGTGACGGAGAATAGTGAGCTGGTCACCCTGAGAGAGGCAGAGCATATCAGTCAGGAAGCATTGCAGAAGGAGAAGACAGAAGTTGCCAGATTAGAGAGAGAACTGGCTCTGATGAAAGAGGCTGAGGTCACAGCTATCCAAGCGAGCCTTGGTGCTTCAGAGAGAGACAGGGCAGAAATAGCTCGGCTTGAAAGTGAACTTGCATGTATGAGAGAGGCTGCAGTCAAGGCCAACGAGCATACCTTAGAGAGAGAGAAGTCAGAAGTCAACAGATTAGAAAAAGAGCTGGCTTTGCTTAAAGAGGAGCAGGAAGGTGCCCAGAAGAAGGGTGAGGTCTTGGCTGAAATTTGGAGACATCTACAATCTCTGGCTCTAGAAGATGTGCAAGTAGAAGAGGAAATTCCAGTCCCTGCTGACTTGTCCCTGCTCCTCAACACAGTGCAGTCAGTTGAGACAAAACTGACAAGCCTGAAAGCTGAACGCAGTGAGAGTGAGGAACATTGTGCAGAGCTCACCCAGACCATGGAAACTCTCCAGAGTAAGAGCATATTTGTCGTTGTTTAAGAGATCAGTCTGTTTACACTCACTTAAGTAACCGGGTTGTAGTTGGCTTTTTCCAGTAAGCCGTCATGTAAATGGGAAACCTGGTTTCCATAATCAAGGTGGGGGTTTAGAGAAACCTGATTTCCACAGGTAGATTTCGCCAGAGTACTCTGATTACTGAGCTGTGTATACGCATAACCACGTTTATAATAGACTTTTTACTAGTGCGCATGTGCATAAGAGGAGAGGAGCAGCTAAAAAAATGGGGTTAAATCAAGTCTGCCTAAAGACCAGCTAAAACTGAAACCAACACAAAGTGTCCTGTACAGCAGATGTCTAGACACGTCACTTTTCACTGTGTATTTCTTTAATTCTCACAGTGCTGTGGAGGAGTGCTGCATGTTTCTCTCACAGCGCTGATGTCTGTGAGAGAAAAGAAAACACTGGGAAGCAGTCTGTTTCTGTCTCTATACAATTAAAATCTGTGAACCATGCCTCCAAAATGAGCCCATGGTAGAGGAGAAATCAGATTACCCCTGTGCTGCATGTGCTACATGATTTCCAGTAACCAGGCTTCTAAAGAGCATGTAAACTCATTACCCACTTACCAGAGAAACCTAATTTCTCTGAGTAATCTTGTTACTTAAGTGCATGTAAACACAGTCATTGCAAGCTTTTCATTTAGGTACTGATTCTGTCTGATTTTTCAGAACAACTTGACACAAAAGCCACAGAACAGGAGGAGGCCATGGCGAAAATACAGCAGTTGGAGCAGCAAATTGTAATGGTCAGTACTAAGGCCCTATTTAGACCTATTATTAATATGTAATTTGTATTTGGAAACACGGTCTAGATTTTGTGTTTAGCTCACTTCTATGCTATTATGCCTACTTTGTTAAGTTTTTAAACTGAGTCGAGCCCACAGAAGATTTTTTTTTTCATTAGACCTCTGTTCCCACTTCTGTTGTTCAATGCACAGATTGCATGTTAATGCCAGGTGTAAAACAGAGTGCTTAACACACTTTGGGAATCATTACCTGCTTAACACTAGATGCTGATGCTGATGATTTCTGTGATAGGCTTTATCGTCTTAAACTTCAAAGTGTGTTATCGCCTTTGTAGTGACTTTCTGTTTTATTAAAATTACGTCACAAAATGGAAGATTAATACAAAGTAGGGTATAATATTCCTAATAGTCTATCTTTAAAGTACCCTTCACTTTATTAGTTGAAAACCATTTTAGAGTTATTTCCTTATTTTAAGAGCACCCTGTGTTGTCTGCATCTGATTCAGGGTCACAGTGTGTGTCTAGACAGGTGATCTTGGTCAGTCTGAGACAGGACAGGAGCAGGTCATATAGTACAGACAGAATATGCTTTAACTCAGTGAGAGGAAGTACTTCTAATCCCCTCTGCACTGATCCACTGTCTGAGCTGACCTTCACCTCACACTACCAGCATGTACTGTGCGCTGCAGGTGTAGATTCAAGCAGTCTGTTGTCTCACTGTTTATATCTTTGTGGTGAACACTGAAATAATTTTTACAAATCAGCCTGTTTTCATAAGGCATATATATTTCTGTTTTGCTCTTGTAGATGTCTGAGGAATCACTGGTTCAGCCTGTTACTGAACCATCAGCACAAGCCTCGTCTGAAGAAGAAAAAGGTACAAAATTTGGACTGTTAGCTATCTGTTTATAAAATAAAAGTGACCTTTTATCAAAAGCTAAGATCAAAATCAGTATACTAACAGTTGCTCTCCTTGTCAAAGGCATTTAGTTACCTTTATGTGATGTCAAAACAAAAGTACATGCAAATAGGTATAGAGCTGTTTTAAATATAGTTTATTTTATAGGTACAATTTTCAGCTACTTTGTAGATCAGCAAATGATTAATCAGCTGAAGTAATGTAAAGTGAGCTGAAATAATAACATCAGAATCATATTTTAATTTTAATTAAATAATTGAATACCTTTATTTTTGGTACTTTGTTACTATTTTTGTCTACTTTAGTCTACAGGATACATTTTGCATGGACAAACAATAATTTTGTGCTTTACAAGGTTAGCTAAACATTAATGTCAAACACACCCTGTACTTGTTTTTAGGTGGAGATCAAATTTCAGTGGACAGAACAAATGACTTCCTGAGATTTATTGTCTTTTGGTTTACATGTATAAACTGTGTTAATTGACTCACATTTACTACTGGTTGTGTGAAATATTTTCACGCATTCGTCATAAGCATGTCCCGTTTTTTAATTACTTTCTTGTCGTTGATTTCTACAGAGCACATTCTGGCATTGGAGCAGCAGCTATTAGAAAAAGATGTTGAGCTAGCTGCTTTGCGAGAGTCTCTCAGACTGGCTAAAGAGAGTTCCAGTGAAATCCCATCAGGTGAATCTTTAGATCAGGGACCCCCAGCGGCCCCCTATGACAGTTCTCCATCGATTCCTGACTGCATGGAGGATACACAAGAAGAGGAGACCACCCTAGTTGCTGAAGAAACCTCTGTGCTCTCCATTTCTGCTGATACCGAGAGCAGCCCAGAGCTTATTGGACACCAGTCTGAGTCTCCAGAAGAGTCCAAGGCAACATCTTCTGATGAGATGGTTGCCAGCAGTGATTCAGAGGTTGCCCACAGTAGCTGGACCCTCCTGGAAGCCGTGAATCAAGATGTGAGCCAGGAGTGGCCCTCTATCCTGCAGGACTTGGGCCAGATGCAGCTGCAGTCATGGGAAACAACGAGCATGGAGCAGGAGACCTCCACAGTTCAAGTTGACTCCTCCTCAGTCATCATCAGAGAGACAGTTCATGTTCAACTAACACAGCAGAGTTCCTCCTCCTCAGATATGGCCACTGGCCAGGTATTTGCTCAGGCCCTAGCAGAGGAACTACAGAAGAGGTACAGTGAACTTCTGGCTGAGCTGCAGAGGCTCAGAGAGGCAGCTGCAGAGTCACAGGAGAAAATCAGGAGTCTGGAAGAAAAAACAGAGTCCCTTACCACTGTCAAAGAAATGGCAGAGTTGCAGGCCAGTAACTTTTCTGAAGACCTTCAGTCAGCCAGACAAGAGTTAGACAGGGTCTCCCAGCAAAGTAGCTCCATGGTGGAGAAGCACACTGTCGAAATGCAACTTCTAGAAGAACAGATTGACATTTTGAGCACTGAAAGTAAAGCTAAAGAGCAGAAGATCCAGGCTTTGCAGGCAGATCTGGAAATGGCCCAGCAAGCCCTCTCTAAGCAAGAAGGTGAGGCCCGGATGTTAAGTGCTCAGCTGGAGGACCGAGAGCTTCTCTCGTCTGAGCTTGAACGGAGGCTTCAAGATATGGAAAATAATATGTTGGAATACTCCCAGACTTCAGACTTCAACAACGAGACTTTGTCCAAGAAGGATTCAGAAATCAGTGAGCTACAGCTGCGTCTCAGCCAGAAGGAGCAAGAAATGATGGAGCTCAGTGACAGTATTTCTACCAAACTCCTGAAAGCAGAAGAAGAAAAGTTCCAGACTGACAGTGAAGTCAACAGATTGAAGGAGCAGATAGTGGAACTTAAAAAAGTGAGAGAGGAACAGCAAGCAAGTTGTGAAGACGCAGGTGCTCATGCAGATGATGAACTTGCTAGTTTACGAAATGAGAAAGGAGTGTTGGAAACCCAGCTAGCAAACGCAAAGAAGAAGTTGCAGGCTGCACTTGTACAACGGAAAGAGCTCATGAAGAAGGTTGCTGACTTTGAGCTAGAAGCAAAAAAATGGAAAGAGCAAGAAGACACAGCAAAGGGAGAAGTTTCAGAGACAGAAACTCTGAAAGGACACGAGATTCAAGAAATGGAAGATAAAGTGCTGCAGCTACAGCAGGCTTTAAGAGCCAAAGAAGAGACAGTTGAGACTCTTGAGCAAAAAACTAGCCAACAGGATCAAGTTATTGCTGAGATGCTTGCCCAGAACAGAAAGCTAATCGAAGAAGCTGAAAAGGCTCAACAGGCTGACAGTTCTTCTGAAACTACTGTGTTACAATCCCAAGTGGCCTCCCTTGAAACAGAGTGCGAAACGCTTCAAAAGAAAGTTCAGGAGGCCCAAGAATCTCGCAAAGAAACCATCCGCAAAGCCAAAGAGAAAGACAGACACCACCGCGAACAACTGAAGCAGCAGAAAGAAGAATACAATGAGCTGATGGAACGTTTCGAGGTGCAGAGCAGAGAAAAGGAAATACTTGTTACTAAACTAGAAGAACTAGAAGAAAAACTAAGCACTGAAAAAGAAGTCCTGTCTCACAAGGAGACCAAGCAGCTGGCTGACAATTCAGAGAAGGCAGCAGGTGATTGGGTCCAAGAGGACTGGGTTGATTTTGCCACATCAGAAACTGATTCCTCACAACCACAATCCAGCACTCCAGTTCAGCATCCTGCAGAGCAGTCTGATGGCCTTTCTGCAGAAATGGAGGAGTCCCTAAAAGTTCTCAGAGAAGAGACCCAGACTCTGCGAGTGGCTAACACAGAGCTAGAGAAACAGCTACAGGAAACCCAGACCAGTCTGTCACAGAAGGAGGCTGAATTACTGGATTTGGGCAAAGAGCTCCAAGCACTAAGAGAAAAGGAAAGACAGATTGATGCACTCTCAGAGGAAATTAATGATCTTAGAGAGAAGTATAGCCAAGCTGAGTTATATGCTGAAACCCTAAAGGCACAAATGGATGCTGAAGCCAATGCAGCATCTGCAAATTCTGCATCCTCCATTGCAACTCTTCAAGCTGAGGTGGAAGACTTCAAACACTTTCTTGACAAAAAGAACAATGAGATAATGGAGCTCAGTCAGCAGCTCGGTGAGCAGAGCACACTCATACACTCAATGCAGGATACAGTGTCTCAAAAGGATCAACTAATATCTTCTTTAGAGGAAAAATTAAAGGCTGAGCAAGAAAGAACCCAAAGGTTAGAGGCTGAGGTTCCACAAAAGCAAGAGGAAGAAAAAGATAGTGAGACAAAGATTCAGCAGCTTCAACGAAAGCTTCAGGCTGCTCTCATCTCTCGCAAAGAGGCACTCAAAGAAAACAAAACTCAGAAGGAGCAGCTTGCTTCAGCTGAGACACTCATAACAGAGCTGCAGCAGAAAATCGAGTCAGCAGAGGATGAGCTGGAGAAGCTAAGAACAGAAAGGGTTAAGCTCATTGAGGAGGTTGATCGGACATTACTGGAGAACCAAAGCTTAGGATCATCCTGTGAGAGCCTCAAACTGGCTATGGAAGGAATATCAAATGAGAAAGATGCCTGTAAAAGAGAAGTGGAGGTGGCAAAAGAAGAGGCTGCCAGAGTGAGCAGAGAATGGGAAGAAAAGGTTCAAGGCATGAAGGACGAGTATGAGACTCTGCTTAAGTCCTATGAAAATGTGAGCGACGAGGCAGAGCGAGTGAGACGAGTCCTGGAGGCTGCCAGGCAGGAGAGACAGGAGATAGCAGCCAAAGTGAGGACACATGAAACTGCAAGGCAAGAAGCTGAAAGGCAGGCAGAGGAGGCACAGAAAGAGGTGGATTCAGTGAAAGATAAAATGAGAAAGTTTGCCAAAGCAAAGCAACAGAAAATACTGGAGTTAGAGGAGGAGAATGAGAGACTTAGAGAGCTGCAGGAAAAGCCTTCTCTAAAACAAGGTGGCAAGGCTCTTAAAGCTGAGGTTGAACGACTTCAAGAGGAGCTGCAAGCTTTGAAAGCTGAGCTGGATGCTACAGCGGCAGAAAGAGACTCTTTAGGGCAGCAGATTGAAGAGTTGAGGGAACAACTTGCTCAAGTGAGAGAGAAAGAGGATAATGAAATTCCACTTAAATCTGCAGCTGTGGTAGAAGAAGTTGTCACTACCCAGCAGTCAGACACAAGTGTCACTACAACAGAGCCTGTTGAGAGTCAATATGAAGATAAAGAAAGCCCCTTAATACCAGAAGAGACTCAAGATGACCAGATAGTTGCTGTGTCTGCACCAGAGACACATTTGCAGCCCACAGAGAACCAAGAAAAAGAAGAAAAAACAAGTGCTCAAACATTATTAGAGGATAAAATAAATAAGATGGAAGCAGCTGTTAACACAGAGAGGGAGCGGTGGCAGGAACGGGAGGCTGAACTCACTGCTGAACTTGTCTCTCTTAAGCAAGATATTCAGGAGAATAAAGAGAAGGAGAGCCTTGTGGCCTCTTTAGAAAAGTGCCTGCAAGAGAGCAAAGAGAGAGAAAAGAGCCTCATTGAAGAGGGTTCAAAGAGAGAAACTCAATTTAAAGAGCTCCTCAGAAGCCTTGAAGTGGAGAAGGATAACTTGGAGGAGCGTCTGATGAATCAGTTAGCCCAACTCAACGGGAGCATTGCCGCATACCAGCAAGAGGCTGCAAACAACCGGGAGAACCTCAATGAACTGCAGCGGGAGGTGGAGAGGTTAGGGAGGGAGCGAGCTGAGCTTGAAGCTGAGGCTCAGAGTGAGAGGGACAGAGCTGCCAGGCTGGAAGAGGACATGAGACAAGCCCAGAGAGAGAGAGCTGAAGCTGAAGCAGAGTCTGGTAAGCAGAGAGAGCTCGAGCAACAGCTGAAGTCTGCCCAGAGGGTCAAAGAAGGCAGCCAGAGTAGAGCACGTCAGCTGGAAGAACTGTTGAGGGAGAAGCAGCTGGAGGTCCGTCAGCTGCAGAAAGACAGCATCCAGTACCAGGAAAGGATCAGTGAACTGGGAAGGGAAGCAAAGGCGCTCCATATTAGCCACGATGAAGTCTGCAGCAAACTAGAACAATCCCAGCTGGAGGCTTCCAAAACTCTAGAGGGCCTGAAAAGGGCTGAGGCAGAGCTAACTAGTTGTAAATCTCAGCTAGATGAGGTCCAGAAAAAGTTAAGCGATGCATTAGCTGAGAAGAGGACTTTAGAACACAGTGCCCAGGAGAAGGAGGCTTTGATTAAAGCTGAAGCAGAACAAACCCTGGACTCTGTGAGATTCAGACTGGGAGCTGAACTGAAAGAAATCGAGCTGAGACTGGAGGAGGCGTACAGAGAACAGGAAAAGGAAAAAGAGGCCACACTGGAGGCCAGAGAAATGGCAGAAGGAGCTGAGAGAAGAGCTCAGGAGATGCAAGCTCGTCTGGACGAGACTCTGGCCAGGTTAGCTGCCTTCTCGCGCTGCATGTCTTCACTTCAAGATGACCGGGACAGAGTTTTGGATGAGACTCGGCAGTGGGAGACACGCTTTAATGATGCTCTGCAGAGTAAGGAGGCTGAAGTTCAGGAGGCTGAAACACGGGCCAAGGAACTGGTAGAACAGCTTCATAAAGAAACTACACTGAAAGAGGAACTTCAGCTTTCAGTGGACAGGTAAAATACTTTCTTATTTGCTTATCTGTTTTCTTTGGATTGATGGTCTTTTTAACTCCAAACTGGTTTTTTTTTCAGACTAGAGAAAGCAGACAAAGATTGGCAGCTTAGATTGGAAGAAGAGCAGAAGAAAGTCAGAGAGAGTCAAGCCGACCTTGAGGAGACGAGAACGAAGCTTGAACAGGCAATGGCTGAGTTACAGTCTGCACAAAATGAAGTCCATGCCTTGAAAAATGAGTTAGAGGGTCTTCACCAAAGAGCCCAGGCTCTTGATGAGGCTGTAGGTAGGCTGCAGGGTGAAGCCGAACAGGCCAGGACTGAGCTGAGGGAGAGGGAGGCAGAAGAGAGGCGGTTGTGCTTGAACGTGGAGCAACTGGAGACAGACCTCCGGTCCTCAAAGTTCTTGACAGAGAGTCTGCAGACTGAGTTGAATGAGAAGGAAAGAAGAGAAGTGGAAATGCTGGGAGAGAAAGAGCAAGCTGTTGCTCAGGTTGGTGCTCTCTTCCACTTGCTTCATATAATATTGTCTCTTTTATTAAAGTTCCACTGTTTAGAAATCAGCTAGCAGCTATTTGATATTCTTAATACATTTCTCACCTTTACCAGGCTGCTGACGAAGCTAGAAAAGAGGCTGACAGCCGGGCACAAGAGGCTGAGAAGGAGCTGGAGCAGAGAAGAGGAGAATTGCGGGATCTGGAAGAGAAATTACGAAAGGCAGAGGAAGAGAGCACCAACCGAAAAGCCAGACTGGACTCTTTTATGAAGGCCATGGGCTCTTTGCAGGATGACAGAGACAGAGTACTTAATATGTACAGACAGCTGGAAGAGAAACACCTGCAGGTAACACAAAACTAATTTTGTAGTATGTGTAGAACTTGTTTAAGAAGACGATATAATATTTGAACTGTATCTCAGGTGATGATGGAGAAGGATGGTCTGATTCAAGAGGCAGCAGGGGAGAACAACAGCCTGAAGGAAGAGATACGGTCTCTGCTGGTCCAGAGAGATGACCTGTATGCTGAAAAGGCCAAACTGTCTGCTCAGCTTCACGGGTACCGTGATGAACTTAACCAAGTCCTGAGCATGAAGGACTCCCAACACAAACAGCTTCTGGCAGCTCAGAGAGCACAAATTGCCTCTTTGGAAAAAGAACGAGGCGATCTGGAAAGTCAGTTAAAGAGTGTAAATAAAGCCAGAGAGACAGAACTAGAGGCAGGCAGAGTGGAGAAAGAAACTCTTAGTCAAACTGAGAGTAGGACAGTTTCACAGGCGAAAGATGCTCCTGGTGCTGAGGTCGAGAAGCTGAGGGAACAGCTGCAGGCAGCAAGAGAGAAAGTGGAGTCTTTAGAGGAGACCCTGTTGAGGGAGAGGCAAGAGCATGAGGGCAAGAGCAAAGAACTGGCTGAGCTGCAATGGGAGGGAGGTGTGATGCGGACAGAGTCAGAGAGCGCTCAGGAGAGGGTGGCAGAGCTGGCCCGAGACCTGCTGGCTGTTGAGCAGAAGCTGCTAGAGGAGAAAGAGGTGACTACACAGCTAAGAGCAGAGAACCAGTCATTTGCTAAAGCCATGGCCTCCCTCCAGGACAGTAGGGACCAGGCACTAAACAAGGTCCAGGAACTAAATTTGAAGCTGGAAGAGATGAGCAAGGCAAGTGGGCAAACAGGACACAGCAGCCCTGGAGGATCCACTGGTGAAGTGTGGAGCCTCAAAAACGCACTACAAGCCCTTCAAAATGACAGGGAGAGACTGGTGCGTGATGTTTTCGTCATAAACACAGATATTACCAATAACTGTGCAAAAATAGAAACCTTTATTTAAGCAAATGTTTTGTCCATGTGCGCAGCTGGAGCAGCTTCATACACACACGTCTGAGCTGAAGAAGAAGAAATCTGAGCTGGCTCGGCTGGGAGCAGGAGAACTGATTAAAGTCAGCCAGGAGCTTATTGAGGAGAAGAAGAAGAATGAAGACATGCTGGGTGTCATAACACAATTGGAGAATGAGGTGGTGATAGGCAAGCAGGACATAGAAACACTCAGGTGAGACACAATACAGGCATTTTGTCATTTTAGTGTTTTTAACAAAGCAAAGTCTTCAAATAAAAGCAAATTCTTGTCTCGTTTTAGGTTGGAGCGTATTGACTGGATGGCTCAAGCAGAGCAGCTGAAGCAGCAAACCCTCACTACTCTTTCAGAGAGGGATCAACAACTGAGGCATCTCACTGCTATGCTGGAGGAAGCCCACAGTCATAAACCCAAACTTCAACAAGAACACTACCAGAGACAGGTAGGAGTTATAAGTGTTTGCCTGTACTTTAGTGATTCCCGACATTTTTAGCAGTGCTAGAATAATCCAGAAATTTGGCCTGCACCAGTTATTATTCCAGCCAGAGTCAGTAAGACATAAGGATGTTACCTTTAATATGAATTATCTCCATAATGTTTCTACAGGGTACAGAGGAGGTGGATAGTGCTCCTGGAGCACCACAGGAGCGAAATAGCACTATGGACACCCATGCATACATGGCTGAGCTCAAAGAGCTTCAGCGCAGGTACAGTATAGGTTAAACATTTTTTGAAAGTGACAGGACACACGGGCTTGTAGATATTTATTATTTTACTTTCTCTACATCAGGCTAGATGAAGAGATGCAGCAGAGGGTGGCTGCCGAGGAGCAGCTGATGGCCACACAGGATCGACTCAAACGGTACAAAATGTGACAGCATAAAATAGTTTATTGATCCCACACAAAGAAATCACCTGACAGCGCTACAGAGCTTTTCAGTATCTTTCAGCTCATCATTTGGTTTCCCAGCCTAGCGTTCTACTATTTTAGTTCATCAGCTCTCTTATTAAGGCTATTTTAGGTTTTAGAAAATCTTTTTAATAAACTAACTAAACACTACGTGGCTTGCACTAAAATTCAGACTATATTAGCAACTAGGTGATGAATAACAATAATATGAATAATAATATGTGAATATTTGCCTCAGGAGTCAATGAAGAACAAAAGAAAGAGAAAGAGAAAATTAATATATGACTTTAAATCACTGATTATAATGGAAATAATCAACTCATAAAATAATACTTTAAAAAATAATAAACAGAGGTACTTTACATATATTGTACGGTCCAGTTAGTGTTTCATGTGCTGATGTTACAGAGTGTACAGGATATGAGAGATTCACATTTATGTCGACAGTGATGAAATGTTTCTAATTATTTAATGTTAAGATCAAACGTCAAGTTTGTAAAAACTATTGGCAGCGTGGTTGTGGGCTTTCTCTTATGTTTATCTGCTTTGGTATAAATCATTTTGTTCCCTTTTAGCTCTGATGAATTGGTTTAATCTGCAAAATATGACAGCCAACATCTGTTTTTATCATTATTATCAGTCACAGCCAAGCTAAATGGCACTCTGCACAAGACGGGGATCAATCAGAGACTGCTGTTCTTATCGAGCCGCCGGAAGGATCTGTCACACAAGTAAGGCTCCTCTAATGTCCTGTACTACATAATTTGTCATCTTAATAACTGTAATATTAAAGACTTATGAGTTGAACGTTTCCTTTAACCTTGTGTTTCTACTCTCTCAGACTCGGAGGGGTGGCCCGGGTTTTATGCGGATGCTCCGCGTGGCCTTCTGCTCCCGTCGACGTACCCCTCTGCTGCTGAGCCTCTATTTGCTCACTGTGCACGTCCTGCTGCTGCTGTGCATGGGCGGCTACCTCTGAAACCAGCTCACTTTAACAGACGTGGCAGAAAAGAGACAGAGCGTGGGATAGAAAATGGAAATGTGACACAAACCTAACTCAAGCCATCCATATGTTTTATATTGTTACATGTAATAAGTCAAAGAAGGGTGTGTTTTACACACGTTGCACTTTACAGGACTCAATCTTTTAGCCAAAGTATAGATTTATATAGAGAGCTGTTGCGGTTGAGTTTAACCATTTTGATCGTGTGTGACTTTGAGTATGGTTGGTTGTTTTTTTTTTTTAAATCAGGCAAAAAGGACATCAAATGTAGAAGTTTTAATTTAAAAAAATCAGTGGTGTAAGGAAACCGATGTAGATTCATAATCACGTATTTTGGCAGATGGTGTTCTTCATGTGCCTTTAGATTTGGATATAAAAGGGTCACCTTTCGTTACAGTGAAAGACGTTTTAGAAACTTATTTACTTTCTGATGGAGAGTTACTGTTAGACGAGTATGCTGACACTCTTATCTGTCAAATAAAAAGGAGCTAGCTTAGCACAAAACGGATGTTAATATGAGGAAACGGTGCCACAGTGTGTCAAGTGGTAAAAAAAATCCACTCAAAAGTGTACATCTAAAATTAACTCTTTATATCAATACATATGAGTAATTAACTCTTCAATGTGTTTCATTTGTTGCAGTAGGTCCCTGTTTAAGTAGATGTTCTAGAGGTACATGTTATTTACTTGAGTATTGCTGTTATGCTGCTTTACACTACTACTCCACTACATTTTAGAGACAAAGTTGTACCAGTCTTTTCTGTCTTGTAACTTGTCAAAAC
>OMLM01010199.1:38428-51304 GCA_900302695.1 Helostoma temminkii | reverse complement strand
AACACGTGTCTCAGAAAGGTATGTATCACTTTCTCTACAGTATTTTCCTTGACAGAATTTTTGAGTTTCTTTACAATCCATTTTGTTTCAGATTACTCCAAGGGATTTGGAGGAAAATACGGAGTGGAGAAGGATAAAGTTGACAAAGCAGCTGTGGGGTATGACTATAAAGGGGAAACAGAGAAGCATCAGTCACAGAAAGGTGAGTTTAAGTTGAAGCATTTGTCACAATTTTTATGATGTGATTACATATCATTCTGTACTCTATTATTTATTTTCCTTAGATTACTCAAAGGGATTTGGAGGACGGTATGGGGTGGAGAAAGAGAGGGTAGATAAAGCTGCCTTGGGGTACGACTATAAAGCCGAGACAGAGAAACATCAGTCTCAAAAGGGTGAGAAAATACCCACACGTGTGTAATTTAAGACATTAGATTTATAGCTCATCAGATTATGTTTTTCTGTGTTCAGATTACGCTGCAGGATTTGGAGGTCGTTATGGAGTACAGGCAGATCGCATGGATAAGGTCAGTAGCAGGGCTGTAACTGCTTATTTTTATTCATGATGAATCTGCTGTCTTTTGATTGTAAGTGGATAAAGCTGGCTTTGGTTATGATGATACTATAAACTCATTGTCATGAGTCGATGTCCATGCTTTTTATCTTCAATTTACAAATGGAAAAAGAATCAAAGCAGCATAGTAGATGAAGTGTGTGCATGTTTTCATTTTTTTGTGCTAGTGTGTGGTAGTTTGGGGAAAACTCTTTTACAGAATTACTATGCTGTTTCTATCATCTTTTAGTAACATGACTATTCGGCATTAAATGCAAGAATTAAAGTAATACAGTTATGCAGGCTTGATAGTAAGAACAATATTGATAAATATACTGAAACGTATTTGCATAAAATGCCCCCAGTTTTAAGGTCAACTATGGGACGTTAAAGTAGAGTTCTTATTTAACGTGAGGGTCCACAGACAGAGCATGTAGTTGTAGATTTTATGGGCCTATGTAAATAGAACTTCTTGTTTTAAAATGTGGTAGACATGTGGCGTGGCATAAGTTTCCATCACGATTAGATCTGGTGCCAGTTTAACCTCATCTTGCATTGTATCGTGTTATCTGAGATAACTATATCGTGGCCCATATGTGAGCCCACAAAGGGCTATCACTGTGGGCCAGAATATATTTTCTACACAGGACAATAACAAACTAATAGAATATTTGCCTATTATGACTTGATCCTAATCCTATGAATGATAACACTTCCTCTAGAGTGCAGCTGGCTTCTCAGACATGGACTCCCCCACCTCTGCTTATGAAAAGACAAAACCAGTGGAGGCCTGTAAGTTAACCATCAAATGCTGAATTGTTTCTGTGTTTAAATAACTGGAAATAGAGGCAGAGGTGTTGCTAATGCAATTTTTTCTGTCTGAATTATCCAGCAAGTGCAGGAGCAGGAAAACTGAAAGCACGGTTTGAGAACATGGCCAAGGCTTCAGAGGAAGAGAACAAGAAGAAGGCAGAAGAAGAGAGAGCGAGGAGACAGGCCAGAGAGAGCAGAGAGCGTGAGGAGGCCAAACGCAGACAGCAGGTAAAAACAGCCACTGTACTGTAAATATGTACAGAGGTAAAAAGCAAGTAATATATAATTAATATAATAATATTAATGATTACATTGCGTTTTGTTGCTTCCTGTAGGAACAGCTGAGCAGAGAGGAGGAACCACCACCTATCCCAGTCACCCCAGTATCAGAAGTACAACGCCACAGGCCAGAGATAAGAGAAGTACCTCAACCAGAGCCAGAGCAAGAACCAGAACCAGAGCCAGAACCAGAGCCAGAGCCAGAGCCAGAGCCAGAGGTTAAACACTGTCATTCAATGAAACATCATTTGCACCAAATAATAAATATGCAGAAATAAATTTGAGATCATGTTTCCAAAGGTTTTCTGTGACACTTTCAGGATGAACCAGAATATGACGAGCCCCCGGCCTTGCCTCCACGCTCAGAGGATTTCCTCGATGAGGAAGCGCCACCATTACCGTACAGATCAGCAGAGGTGGAGGAGGTGGAGGAGGTGGACGAAGGGGAATATGAGGATCTCGCTGAAGCACCTCCTGTCCGGGCTCCAGAGCCAGGTCTGTGTTCGACCTAGGTGCAGTTGAAAGTCAAAAATTTTTACATTCACATGTGCAACGCTAGTTAAATTCAGTGTTTTCTGTCACAGTTGTGGAAAACGACTACGAAGACCTGTCGGGCAGCCTGAAGGCGAGAGCCATTTACGACTATCAGGGAGGTATGGTACTTCTTCATGTCATCACATTCTGACGTTTAATGAGCATTTCAACACTTGCAATGACGAAATCCTTTGGTCTGTTTTTTGCAGAGGCTGATGATGAGATCTCCTTTAACCCAGATGACATCATCACCAACATAGAGATGATTGATGAAGGCTGGTGGAGAGGACATTGTCACGGGCGTGTTGGTCTGTTCCCGGCCGCATATGTGAAGCTGGAGTGAGTCAGGCTGAAGCACATTTTGCACAATCCTCATTTATACAATTTCAGGCCATGTTTGTTCAGCATAACTAATATCAGCACTGTATTTATCAAAAAACTCACTGTAAAATCTGCGCCAGTGCAGCTTCTGCTCAGCTGATTTAAATAATTTTACTGTGTAATATCTCACTTAGGGGTCAGTGTCAGTCAGTATTGTGCATCGAAACCATAGCAGAGGCAAGGTGTTAAATTCTGTGTCTGTACTACACTGATTGAAGTAAATAAAATATCATTGTTCTATTTGTATGCATATTTTAACATCTTTTCCTGCTAGCCATTTCTCATCATTGTCAACTTACAGTAAATACCTGGGCAGTAATAAAATTACAGTTTTAACTGAAATTGTTTTGTTTCTCTTCAAATCCAAGCAAATTGTGGTTCACAGTTTAAAAAAATTAGGTAATAAAATGACATTTTTAGCATTTTTCTCATGTCATGTTTACCTACCTCCAACATCATTGAATACGCATTAATATGTGAAAAATATTGTTTTGTGTTAATGGTTTAATTTTGTCCAGCTATATGATGTGAAACAACATACATCAAAATACAGTCCATAAAGCAAGTCATAGATTTATCGATTTTGTTACATCTATGTACGGAAACATTTTAACTTCTAGCAAAGAATACGGTATCTCCATAGCTAGGATGCACTAAGCCATTTTGAAGTCAGACAAGACAAGTGATGCCCTGTAATGGAAGTGGAGCTGTTGTTCAATAACAAGAATTTTTCTGTAGTGAATTCATGTATAACAGGCTCTGTTGCACAACCACAAATCTTGTAATCCACTGATCAAAATGAGATCCAGCTGCAGAAATGTATCGGTTTTCCAGTAGAAAGCGATACATGAATCAATCCTGTTTTTCTGCACCAGTCAAAAAGTCTTATGGTTCCCTCCAATTTACCAGGCAATACCCTTCTTCTTCTTGCTCTGGCCACTTTTCTTCGCCACTCGTTTGCCTTTCAGTTTCTTTGCCTGCCGTTGGCTCATCCACGCAGGGTACTGTCCATTTTCATCCAAAAGAGTTTTCTTGTTGCGCTTGCTGTCCATGTCCATCTTCCCTTCTAAAAGACAAAAGGCAAAGATAGACTAAAGGAAAGATGCTTTAATAAAGTCAGCAGATTTTTTTTTTTTGATTCTTAAATGTGAACCTGTCATTCTTTCTCATAACTTCTCGTGCAACCCAGAATAATACAAAACAAAAATCGGGCCAATCCACAAAAATCTGCTGAACATCTCCTTTTACTGCAAGCTGTAGATGTTATTCACATGTGGATTATATTTTCAAACAGTTACTCACCATCACCCGCTCCCTCTGCCATTTCCACATCTGTCTGCTTCCCGACCTTGTCAGCTGGCACCACTGTGGCGATCTCCTGCATGTCAGTCATGATAGCTTCTCCTTTCTTATCCAGACTCAGGGCTTGTTTCAGTCGAGCCAGCTCCTTAGGAGCATTTTTCTTCCTCTTCTCTGCGCGCATCTTCCGCCTCCATTTACTCCGCAGACTTTTTGCCATTTTAGGGTTATTCTAAAAAAAAAAAAAAACAATAAAACATCAGTGACTTTTTTTTTAAGGAACTGAACTGTCTCTGTACGGAAGGCGTCATGTTACTGCGTTCAAAACAGTGAGTCGATCGGAGGGTTCCAAATTTAATCTTTTAATTTTTGTAATTAAATATAAGTTTCTGCTGGATACATTATGTGCCAAATTTAAGACCACATTCAGTGGAGTAGACACTCAGTAAATATGAGATTTCCCACTACACTGCTTCACCAGGTCTGCTTTCATTAAACTCTGTGCAATATCCCACACATGTTTTTTTGATAATTACATCTTCAAACCCACTAAACAATAAAGGGTAGAAGACCACAAGGAGAAATGGTGGGAAAATACATCTATGTAAATGTATGATTAGCCAGTTGTGTACAATTTTTTTGAATCTTTGAAAAAATGCAGTTACACAGGATCTGCTGTAATAACCATGTGGCAAAGTATAAACTCGCAATTAACAGTTGACAGTGGTATTAAAGATGTCAGTAACCATTTCTCTAGTTCACAGATTACTGACAGATAATTCAAAATAGCCGTTTAACAAATTTACCACGTTAACCTGATAGTAACAATAAAAACAATAATTTGGCTTCTAGAAATATTATTATAACAAAACAATCCCCTAATACATACACTTTCATAATAGTTACATAATGACTGACATAATAGTTAAACCCTAGACTATATTATAAGGTTAGCACATCTGTGCCGTAGCAAGCCAAGTAAACAGTT
Source organism: Helostoma temminkii (assembly GCA_900302695.1). Classification (NCBI taxonomy): domain Eukaryota; kingdom Metazoa; phylum Chordata; class Actinopteri; order Anabantiformes; family Helostomatidae; genus Helostoma; species Helostoma temminkii. Next base: position 46,457 of record OMLM01010199.1, on the reverse strand, counting down.
TGCTAGCTAGTTAGCTAGCAAGTTACTACAGTGGAACAGATTTAAAAACACAATTAAAAGCTAACAAATTCCGATCAGTAAAATACTACAGTGCTACCATCATGTTACAATGTAAAAAGTGGGGATGACTTACGTTACAAACGAATACTTTTGATTTTCTCCGCAGACAGCGACTCGCACACCACTGAACACGTGTTTACAAGATGAAAAAAAAAGTGATGACGCGTTTGGAAGAAACTACAATCTCATTGGCTGCTACGCTCAACGTGAAGACCGCAACATTTGATTGGCTGAGAGGCTCCATCCAGGAAGGTCGAGAAATTCTAGTTCGTAAACAAAATGTGGAGAAGCGGATGGTGCAGTAATTAACTCTCTAAACAGGCTTCTTAATGGTGCAGCTGTTAACCGAGCTACTAAAAGTAAAGCGGTATCTCGTAGTGTTGTCAACAGTTTGTGTCTTTTGTTTTATTTGTCCTGAAAGTCATGAGTAACTGTTCAACCAGTCTGGGTCGCAGCTTCGGTTCAGTCTGCAGCCCTCCGTCCTCTAAGACTTTACATCAGATGTTCAACATGTTGGACACGGCTGCAGAGCAAATGATGGTCCACAAAGATTTCCAGGCAGCCTTTGACACATGCGACAGAGGCCTGGAAAGTCTCGGCAAAACGGACCAAGAAGACAGCAGGTAGAAGAGATCTCACTTCACTGGAATAAATCTTATGTACATCTCAGACACTGGGCTCCTCTTTTAAAATGACGATACACAGCTTAAAATTGATCAAAAACTGGTGACCAAAAATAGACAAGTTTGTACTAAAAATAGAACAAATGACCACAAAGAAACATGTCGACTAAAAAGAGATGAAAATAAATGTTAGTAACTGTGTTTCTCTGTGTTTTGTCTCATCAGGTATGGAGAGTTTAAAGCTGGTCTCTGCATCTTAGGTATTCAAGCCCTGGCTGAACTGAATCAGTGGCACCACGTCCTCTCCTGGGTCCTTCAACAGCATGAGCACCCAAACAAAATACCTGCTAAAATAATGCAGATGTGGTGAGTAGAGCTCATACTATTAGTTCAACAACTATTTGGTTCAACAGGAATTGAATGACCAGTTGATATTTTGGTGATTAATTAATTGTTTAGATGAAAATTGTCGGCCTTGCTCTTTTCCCACTTCAGTTTCTCTCTTTTTTTTGTTGTAAATTGAACAGCTTCAGCTTTTAAACTGAGAATGAATCAATTTTTCTGTCAGTTGGCTAATACATTTACTGATTACTTGTTTCAACTCTAAAACACAATACATTGACTTTCTCTCTCATTTGGCAGCATACTTCTTTACTCTAAGGTCGGTGAGCCGGCTGTGATGCAAGAAGCAGCCAGAGTTTGGTTACACTGCCCATCCAACAGCAGGGTGCCAGGGTTTGGGACGGTGGCTGAGCTCTACCTACTACATGTCCTTGTGCCTCTTGGACACAGAGAAGAGGCTCTGGAGTTGATCAGTGGTGACGTTGGAAACAGTGCATTCTCAGAAGACCAGAGACAGACGGCGCTGGATATCGTAGAAGAAAAAGAGCGACAGAAACGAGAACCACCCCTAAATCCTGGTTATAGCCCAGACTCTGAGATCACTGCACAAACCGTCACAACTCAAGGTTACACATTTCAGTTCATTTTATTGTTAGATGCATTTTTCTTTAAGTTTTTATTATAAGTGGATTACTGAACAGGCATCACCTACTGGTAGTAGTTAATAGAACTAGAGCTAAGAGACCACAAAATGACCACAAAGAGAAATATTATCAATGAGACATGACAACCATAAATAAAAATCACCCTAAAGACAAACAAAACTGTTGAGAAAAGACAAACAAAATACACAAAATGACAACAATATTTTGAAAAAAACAGACAAGGGACTAGAATTATGTCAAACAGTCAAAAAACAACCACAAATGACAAACAAATCATGTGACAGCCTATTTTTTGATAGTTTTCGGTCTCTTTCAGTTGGGTCTCTAAATAAATAGATGCAGACTTCTGAGTGTGTTTGTGTTTAACAGGTACTATAGTCCAAAAACTGGGAGCCATGCTCAGGTTTTTACACAGAAAACTCTTGGTGACCGGCTCGTTCCCTCTCAGAAGAGCCTTCCTGCTTGCTGTCCTCCTCTACATGCTGTTTGTTCGAATGGATCCAGGTTGGGTTAAATGTTCTTTGAATATTAGTTTTACCACTGGGCTTGTTGAAGTTTGTAAAATTTCACGAGGGACTAATTAGTGCATTTCTTCCTCTCCTTTCCCTGCAGCTCTCCCGTCTTCGTTCATGTGGATTTCCAAGCTTCTTCACCTGCTCAAACAGATGTGGAGGAATATGTTTGCACCGTACTATCAGACTCTAACTCAGAGCAAAGATCTGTGAACATTTAGAGCTGCATTTTTGAGTTTTATCATTCTTATTATTATTCCAAGCAAGGACTCTACGTATAGTAGTTGCCGTTTGCCAGAGTTAGTTATGACCGTTTGATGGCATTAACCTTCTCTACAGGCTATGAGAGACTGATTTTATCACCTTTCTTTGAGCCTTTATAACATATTTTGCTAAGATTGTCCTATTAATTCACCTCAGGTACTTGCATACACATCCTTTGTATTTACAATATAACTTTATTCAACAAGGAAAGTGACTCAGTGTTATGTTCGAACAATAAATGATTGAGGTTTTAAACATTTGAAAGCACAGTGTGGATCTAAAAGGTTTCAAACACAGTTTCACAGCAACAATCAGAGCTGGTAGATGTGCAAAATCTCAATAGTGAAAAATCGCTTGCCGAAAAAGAATACTCCACTACAAGTAGAAGTACTATTCCTAAATTATTTTTTCAAGTACATGTTCTATGTGCACATAGAATGCACAAGAGTTAACACTGTATTAAATCTGCTGTTGATAACATGAATGTACAAATCTAGACCAGATAAAGACTTGGTTTGGAACCAAAACAGCAGCTTGTAAATGTAGAAGTTATTTTATATAGGGTGCAATGCTAGTTGTGATTTATTAGTTGAACATATTTTGTTTCTGTAGAAAGTTACTCGTAACTCAAGTTGTTAAATAAAAATATTGAGGTAATATTTTCCCCTGAATTGCAGTGGAGTAAAAAAAAGTAACTGAAAGTAGTAACTCAAAATGATACTTAAGTACTGTATTTAAAGAGTCTACTTAGTTATTTAACATGGTTGATAATATGTGATGCAGTGATGAGGGAAGAGGTTGATTACTCAGAAGTACACACACTAATATTCAAGTAAAAGTGCTAAAAGTTAGTTTTACTTGCCTACAAAGTACCCCACTAAGTAGACATATCACAAATTCAACTTGATAGGAGCTGCCATTCAAGAGATATTTCTTTAAATGTACTAAATAAAATACCACGTTAATGAACTTTTTTTTATGGGAAATTAATTTTTTGGTCTTGACTAAGTGAACACTAAAGTGACACATAATTAAGTACAATACCTCAAAACTGTACTTATATAGTCAACAAATTCTTGAGTAACTGTTCTTTTACCGAGTAAAACTCAAACCTCTTTATCTATTTATTTATTTTCGCATTTTCTGCGCATGACAACTGGTAAGTTTCGATTTCTGCAAAGCGAAGCGACGCGGCGAACACAAACATGTAAAACGAAAGTAAACATTTTAAAGGTGTGACGATTATGTTTACTGTGAAATGAGAAGTGACTTACACGACTGTGTCAGTCACACAACGTTTGGCTCCTCGTCCATCAGTAAACGGGTTCTTACAGGATCCCATCAGTCTGGAGACCTTAGTGGACCTGGTGCAGTCTGCAGTGATGTATTTATTTAGACTCAGGGTGTCAGGACCTAAGTGCGGTAAGTAGACCACATTCAGCCTGTATGATGATGATGTTACCAGAAAACATCCCATTGTAGGTTCACTGTAGTAAAATAGCACTGAAATACGTTGTACTTTATAATAGTGTTGTAAAATATTACTTAATTTTTTAAATTTGCTGCAGTGTAAGCGAGGTATTATTGCAATTCCTGCTTCTCTTTTGATGGCTTCAGTGTATTGGATTGTATTAGTAAGGTGTCAGATGTCTTTGGTCCCCTATTAATTTATCAGATACTGAAAATTCAGTATAAACAAGTAGCTCAAGTAAGTACAGAAAGTTTAATGCAAAGCAGTTTTATAAAATAAGGTTACAAACTGCTGTATAGACACAGAAGAGGACAAAGTATTTGCATAAATAAGATTAAATACTTTAATCAACATAAGAGAAAAGTGCAAAAAAAAACAACAACAAAAAAATTTCAGTATGGTCAGAACGTGTCATGAGAACAAATAGGTTTTAAGAGGATACTATTTAATCGTGTGTTGCAGAAGTAATGTTTTATATTACACATTATATCACATTACATTATGCAGCACAATTCTATTTTTCTATTCTTCCCTCTATTTGACTTTACTGGGCTGTTTGCTAGAGGGAGGGAAAGTAAAAAAAAAGTCCTTAAATGCCTAAATAAACATTAATACAAAAAATCTATGAAATTCCTCATAACATGTTACAACAGGACGGCCCACTGCTGCACAATTATTTTTCTTCTCACAACCAATGAATCCTTCAGGTGAGTACCAGTGACACAGAAAGATAAATACTGACCGTAGATCTGTGTGAAATAAATCTGGTAGTCTGCTGCATGATGGGCTTTAAACCAATAAACCACGAACCTCTGGCTCAGCCTTCTTTAAAATGACTGATTTATTGTGACTGTGGGTGTTCTGCACAGCTATATTAACATGTGTAGCCACAGTGGTTAGCATCAGGACATTTGATCGGTTTTAAATGTATTTTACATATTCCAAGCCACTGGTATTCTAGGCCTCTAGAAAGGCACTGCTCATCATGGCATCACAGTTCGTTATTTAATTTCTGCTTGTCTGTCGCAGGAATGAGAGGCCTCACAAATGACCACCTGTCCTGCTGTGTGAACACTTTACTGCAGACTCTCTCTGCTACCTGGGAACTAGCAGACCTGCTAGACAAGTGAGCTAATAAATGTTCATATTTTCTACAGTCCTTATTCATAAAGCTGTAAAACCTAAACAATGCTATGCTTCTGATGTATAAAAACCTCAGAAATTGTATGTTACCAACCACCAATGTGCTGATGTGGCTCTATTAACCTTTGGCTTTCTGAAACCCCTGTGAAGTCGCCTGGTTCTGTCAAGTCTTAAAAAATAAAGGATTTATAAGATTTTATGGATTTCACAAGGTGGGAAGCAGCTGGCGTGAAGCAAGACAGTCATAACGTCCCATTGCAGCTAAAGAGGGTCCTCGCAGCCATGACGAGCGACCTTCCCCAGCCTGCACCACATCGTGACTTCCTCCACTGTCTGGACAGAAACTGTATTCGACGTAAGACCCACAAACACGCACAGTTCATATTGTATCTTGTACCAATGTCATTTATTTCAGAACTTGTGTTTACAGTTAACAGGCAGCATGATGCTGATGAGGTGTTCCTTGCCATTATAAACTTTTTGCAACAGCAGATGGATGACAAATCACTGGTTGGTTTTTAATCACTGATATTCTATTTATTTTCCACCCGAAAGTGCATAACCTTCATTTGCTTTCATTGTTTTTTTATGCTAGGCTCTTGAAATCCAGAATTTGTACAAAATTTCTGTGAAGACCCAGCTGCAGTGTTTAGAGTGCAGCTCCATCCAGAGTCAGACCAGCTACCTGCTCAGCCTGCCTCTGCATATAAAGGAAGATCGCAACTCTCTGGTTAAAAAATATCTTTCGTTATTTCTACGTAGACTTTATTGCTTCAGGGCGTCAGATTAAAACTAGCACTGTCACAGTTCTTAGTTGAGAAGTTAAATCACGTGGTTACTTCCACATAAAATGCTGCTTTGTTGTTGCAACATAGGCCTACTTTAGGTGTGCAATGGTAATAGATAGGACAGGAATAAACAGCAAATGAAACAACACACTGCAATCTATGGTGGCATTATTAAATGATTCAGTGCCTCATAATTGTTCTTAAATAGGTATTTAACACTGTTTCTCACAAATATTATAAATATAATACAAAGAAGAGGCACTTACATTCCTTGCACACACACAGTCCATGGCATACCAACAAAATAAGTCCCAAAACCAAACTACATAACATTACTTTCCTCTGCTTGGGAGGCTCGTCAACACCAGCACCCTTTTTTAGTAGAAATTTTAAAATGTTTGCAAAAAAATATATACTCATGGTCTTGTTTTTGCTGAAAATTAGAGAGAAGATGCCTCTCTTCTATATAGGTGTAAACATGAAACCTACAGCCACTAGCAGTTTAGCTTAGTTTGTCTGAAATCCATTTTATCAGGGTTTATGTGATTGACTATTTTGTGGCTATGAGCAGAAATAGTAGGAATAAGCTACTACAAAATCAGAAATGGATGTTTTTACATTTAACATTTTCAGTTACAGAGATGCTAAGCAAAGCTAACTGGTTTCTGCTGCATATTAACTATACATGTATAAATAGTCTCAATCTTCTAATGCTTGTAAAAAAACAAAAAATCAAACTGTAACTTTTGAACTTATAAGAATTTCTAACATTTTCAGGAAGGCTGCATGAACTCCTTCTTTGAGCACCAGGAGTTGAGGGATATAAATTGCTGTTTTTGTCCAGAATGTGGAACCAAGACTCCATCTAAACAGGTGAGGCTTGGTTTAAATGCTTCCCACAGAAATATTAAAAAATAGTTTGACATTTACTTTCTCTCTCAGGGTGTCAAACTGCTGTCCCTCCCTCCTATCTTGTGCATTCACTTGAAACGGTTTCGAAATAACCATGGTCACACCCGAAAACTTGATTGCAAGGTTACCTTTCCTGAAACCTTTGACTTTGGGACTGTTAAAGATGCATTCTCCGAAGACTGTGCCCAGGTACTTGAATTTCTTATTTGCTATCTGGATATAGTGTTTTTTGTCATCTAAACATCTATTTGTCCTCCCAGAACAACTGCAAGTACACTTTGTATGCAGTGGTAGTGCATTCTGGAACGGCATTGTTTGGGCACTATACTGCCTACATTCGTCACAGGATGAACCAGCTCTGGTACTATGCAGATGACAGCCATGTGCAGCAAGTACGTCCAGTGTGTCAAAATCCTTCCAGTTAAATGCAGTTTGATAATGAAGACTCCCCTTTATCTCATCTCAAGTTTTTAGGATGTTTTTCATAAATATGGTATATACTGATTATGTAGTTGTTTGGTACTTTTAAATACTGTAAATCTACTTTAAATCATATTATTACTATTTAAATTGTATGAAAGAGCACTAAAATACAGTGCTGTGAAAAAGTATTTGCCACATTCCTGACTTTATTGTATTTATTTTTTGCATATTTGTCACACTTAAATCAAATCGTCAAACAAATATTTGTATTTCACAAAGATAACCTGAGTAAATATAAAATGCAGTTTTTAAATGATGATTTCATCTATGATTCCCCCCTTTTTTCTAAATCATAAAATGGAAGCTGTCTGACAAAATGAAGCACGCTAAAACAAACATCATATCAACAGTCAATCATGGTGATGGTAGTGTGATGTTGTGGGGCTGCTTTGCAGCTTCAGGACCTGGACAACTTGCCATAATTGATGGAACCATGGACTTCAGTCTGGACTTAAATCCAGCTGAGATGCTGTGGCATGACCCAGAAAACAAGCTGTTCATGCTTGCATTTGTCGTCGCCAATGGTGGCACAACCAGTTATTAAGTTAAGTGGACAATTACTTTCTCACAAAGGGCCTGCAGGTTTGGACAGGCTTTCCACTTAATAAATGAAATGATCATTTAAAAACTGCATTTTTTATTTACTCAGGTTATCTTTGTGTAATATTAAAATTTATTTGATGATCTGAATCATTAAGTGTGACAACTATGCAAAAAAAAAATCAGCACTATAGAACCTGTAGCTTTTTAAAGAAAAAGATAAAGA
>OMLM01010199.1:22423-38408 GCA_900302695.1 Helostoma temminkii | reverse complement strand
AGTTAAGTGGACAATTACTTTCTCACAAAGGGCCTGCAGGTTTGGACAGGCTTTCCACTTAATAAATGAAATGATCATTTAAAAACTGCATTTTTTATTTACTCAGGTTATCTTTGTGTAATATTAAAATTAGTTTGATGATCAAATTCATTTATGTGAGACAAATATGCAAAGACACAAAAAGCCAAGAAGGTGGCCAATACTTTTTCAAAGCAATTCAAGTATTTACTTTGCATTTGTTCAGGAGGGATTTTTGTGTTATTGTTTTATTTTTTCTTCAAACACATGAATAATTTTGACTTTTCTTTCCAAAACATAGGTCTCCTGGAAAGAAGTGCAGAAAACATATGGAGAACGTCTTGGGTGAATATCTCTACATGATTTTTTGTTTATTGTCTTGTCTGTTATAGTTTAAATAACAGTGCATGAACATTAAGTTGTCCTCTTAAAGGAAATTTGACAAAATTGACACTACACGTTTCTACGGTAGGTCAAGATAACTATCTCATAATATTTGAGTACTTTTTCCACCACACAGCATACAGGTACGAGAGTGGTCAATCTTTTCATCAAACTCTCAGCAAGGTGGAATGTATATTCAATAAAATGAAAACTATTCCTTCATACAACAACAATACATACAACAATATTTGAATCTTTAAATGTTTGCCTCTCTGTGACATTATGGGATTTTATCTTCCTACTTGTGGAGCCAGCTTTAGATCTGTAGACAAAGTCTGATTGTTTGTTCTTCAGTCAAGATTAAAGACTAAAGGTGACTGGGCTTTCAAACTTTTGAACTTTTAAACAGAGGAAATCCGTCACGTCTGCCACGTTGTCGTTCAGCAACAGTGTGTTTATTGTTTTGAATTTTTCTTCTTTCTAAAAATATGTGTTATTTTTCAGAGAAACAGCATACATGTTAATGTACAGAAGAGAGCTGACAGAGGAGGAACATCAACCTCAACTATCTGGTTAAGCGTATGGACGAAACAATCTGGGAACATGGTGCAATATTGAATCAACATGGAAGCAATAAGTCATTACAAGGAATTTAAACATTTTGTGGATAAAATAATTTATTGTAATTTTTTGATTGTATAGTACATGGTGAGTGGTTTTATACTGATGTTTCTTTTGATCTTAGATATTTGTACTCAACACTAGCATAGAAATTTATTCAAACAACAGTAGGTGGCGTTCAAGCCTCAAAGGACTAAAGAGTTTTCCACTCTCAGACCACACACACTGTGAACATGCTCAGTGATACAGGGGGGGCGTTTTTAAGAGAAGGCTTTCTTTAGATAGTCACTGTCTGGGAGGGAAATACCTGCAATTCATTCTCATTTTGCTTATAATGGCATTTAATATATGAGTCAGACTTAAATAAAGTTTTTTTGAAGCACTGACAACAACAGCAAATCAAAAACACTTCACATTAGGAACACTGAATTTTATTTTAATGCACCAACACCAACATATCTGCCGCCACGTGAATTAATTTTAATAGAAAATGTTCCATTTGTGTTTGGTTTGGAAATGTAATGAGCAATGCATTTTAAAACAAAATTAGGATGTATGTTGCAGTTGCAGTCACTGTGCTTTATTACTGAGTATAGGCTCTGAGCAGAGCCTCTGTCTTACTTGGCCATGGGTAGGGGGACTGTGTGAAATGGTGCCTTAGTGCTGCAGAGCTCTGACAGAATGGAACATGTCTGCACAGTGCCACAGGCAGCAGGCCTCATGCTTAGTCATCTCACTGCCATGTAGCACAGGCGCAGCTTTCTGTATAGGGGTATCTTCATCCCGCAGTCAGACCAAAGACTTAGGCTAGATCTGTACATGATGGGTCTAGATTTGAGTCATTGTCTCAGATATGGTTAGGTGTTATGCCTTGCATTTGATCATTCTTACTTGTAAAAGATAGAAGCTGACAAAATAGTAAAGACTCAGCAAACACTGAGAGTAAATTTGCATTAGCGTTAGCATCATAGAATTGTCACTTGCTTTTCAGAGAGTTTTAATATCCTTCATCTTATTGTTTTGTCTTTAAACAAAATGCAAGATTCCCGACTGTGGTAGAGAGTAACCTTGTCCATCTTTTAATAACAGCAGGTATATTTAGTTATAGCTCCATCATGTAGTGAACAGTTGTAGGAGAATCTCGCAACAATCAATAAAATGGCAAAAAGGTGATGTATAGTACTGGTAAAAAAAAGAAAAATAGCAGGACAATATCTATTTCTAGAATTTTCTCTTATCCAGCTGAAAAGTTGTAATATTTAATTGTTTCAGAACACATGTACCTGCACTTCTTAAATTAAGCTCAATGTATGTTAAATGACTCTAAATCACATTTAGTAAACTTATATTATCACAAAGCTGCATCTAAAACACTCATTTTTGTCTTTGTAATGTTGTCTGTAACCTCTGACTTATATCTGATGATGCTGTTTGTGATCAAGAGCGTTATTCAAGACAATGAGGTTTCTTGAAACACCTCGTATCTTGTAATACTCACATAGTACACAAGGCACATTTGGTGTATGTACCAACAGTAATCAGACATATTGTCCTGAATGTGCACATGTGGGCCAAGTGAAATTTTAGAACAAATATAAGAATCTCAATAGAAAACAATTACTCCTCCATTTCCAAAGAACTTCACTTATTTTGTTTCTTCAATTAATAATTCATGCTGTGCCACCATGTGTCAAGTATGGGGCTGGATGTAAGATGAACACCTGTCCAGCACCACCCTGACATTGACCACATCAGAGACATGCAATATTATGACATATGCAGTCCTCCCTGAGGCCACACGTATAAAGTCTGACTGAATGTCTGGACTTCTTAGTTTCTTTTTAAGCATGTGTCACACATGCAAGTGGTCTTTGTCTCTATTGTTTGAGGTTGAGCTCTGGCCCCTAGTTGTGGTTATAGACACTTTATGGCAGATCATAATCTCTGCAATTAAGCTCTAGCTCTTTATCTCGGTCAGGTATTTGCCAGTCAGTCAAGGACACCTTATGTTGTGTTATTCTGGCATATCATCTCTCCATCGGTGATAGTGGTTAACACAATAAATCAGTAAAACCTTAACTGAAGCAGATACATGGTGTGAACACAGCCCCAGCAGGCCTGTATATCATAGCAGCAGGGTACTCTTCAGGCTCTGCAGAGTGGCAACACTTAAAGTGTTTTCTTTGGAGAATTTTTCAGGGTTCATTAATGCTTTTTAGTCATTGTTGATCTGTGTTTACCAGTTACTAGGTGAGCACACCACTGTGATGCGTCGAGGAGAAAATGGAATTTGAAAGCCAGTCTTAAATTTTTCCTTTTTTGTGTGCAGGATTTCCTAGGCTTAGATAAATGTCTATGCCTGACTTTTTGTTCAGATGCAACAGAGAGCTTGCCCTTATGTTCACTAATAATTTCATGCTGTGCATCAAAGAATAACCCATGTGCTGTTATTTTTAATTCAAACTGTGCATCAATTATTTTTACTTATGTTAAGCCTGTTTAACCTCACGCAGGTCTAAGCTCAATGGCAGTGTTGGTCTGTGAGCTGGTCTACCACTTTGGCCCAGACTGAACTATCTCAACAACTATAGGATTTTGTGCCATGACTCCTAAAGACTTTTGCAAACCTCCTCCGTGCCACCATGGTTGGAGTTTTTGGCATTAAGTAAAATGTTTCAACAGCTATTAGATGGACTGCTGTGAAATTTTGAAGAGAATGAACTGCAGTAGCTTTGGTAATCTCTCTTCCACTTTAGCTTATATGTAACTATGTGACCAGGTTAGGTTTTAGTTTCATTTTTGTAGCTGCTACAAACACATGTTGTACATGCTGTTTTCATGGAATTTATACATCTCCGTGGCCTAATCATTTTGATGTTACAAGACAGTTCCAATCTTAACCAAAATGTCTGTGATTTGGTTTTTGTCAGACAGTGTGGGAGCTGCTTGTCTCATTCAGAATTTACAGCTTTCATCTTCTGGTTTTATTTTTACAGCTTTAAAAACAGGAACCAATACGTGTACTGTCTCTACACTGTTCTTCTTTTTTGTATTTAGAGCAGGCATTGTGAGTAGTGCCTAGAATGACCTGTCAAGAATTCAAGAATACTCCCCTATGAGGTGACTGTGTTAAGGAAGATGTTTCCCCCGTAATGTCAAAACTCAGAAGCTTTAACAAGCCCCGTCCTGACTGACACTTATCTGCTATAATACGATATAACCTATCTAACAGCAAATCTCTGGATATTTCAAGGGTGGCAAGCCAGCTTGCATAGCTATCCGTTACATAATGAGGTTTCAAATAGGAAATTATTCAGTTTTGCTCTGTCCGTGTCCAACATGCCGGCCTGGTGACCATGGTGAAGTCTGCTTCAGTAAATAGCAAATAAAAACTCGAGGCAAATGTCTGCTGCATGACTTAGATCTTTCCTCTATTAAACAAAACTGGTAAATCAGATAAAGGAGTGCAGAAGTGAAAAATTATTCACATTATCCACAAATACTTCATAATTCAAATGACCTCAAGTCATCTCTAATTTCAAAATGGCAGCTTTTGCGTCATATTTAGGTTAATGGCGGTGAATTCTGGCACGTTTCTTTGCTTTAGGTGTTAACACGCTGGTCGGTGACTACATTGCAGTGATTTTAGAGGAATTTGTAGTATGAGCAGTTGTGTCGAGGAAGAAGTCTTATCTTTCCCCAGTGAGTTCATAAAATTTCCTCTCAGGAGGGATACGGGGAGTCCAGTCAAGACAGTTTCCCTCTCCTTTCACGTGTTCACGTTTGTCCTGGCTGAGATTCTTGGCAGACTTGTGTAATAAATAGAACATCTACTGTGTTTTCTAAGAAAAGGGATGTAGAATAGTCAAACAGTCAAATAATAGTCATATAGTAACCAGCAAAGCTCAAATTGGTTTGGTTTGGAGCAGAGATTGAGATTGAGGTTGATTCACGTTCATGTTCGTTGATTCAAATTGGCAAATAACACTGCTATTTAGCAGCTAATGATATGTATTCTATCTCAATTATTCTTTTGGTCAATTATATTTGTTATGTGGACCAAGAGAAGTTGGCAGCAGGTTGTGGATGTTGGTTCTCACAGGGTTTGAGCAGAGGTCTTTTGGTAATTGTGGTCATGACATGTGGGGATGTCTAACTTGATGCCCCACCCTTGTCTTCTTTCGTTACTTTTCAGTTAGCACCTTATCTCAGCTTTTTATCATCAGTCTCAGGATCCGGGGAAGATCTGCTGTCATCTCAGAAGCTGGGCTGCTCAGGTTACAGGTGAAATGGCTTTACTGACGGGCCCAGGTAACTGTATGTCTGTCTGGACCTATCAGTGTGGATGCCTTTTTATTATGTGATACGTTTTTGTTTTGGTGCGTTTGTCAAAAACTTTGCATATGCATATCCAGAAAAAAAAGCAAGATTCGACTCCTGTTGTGACTTGTCGAGGTAAAACACTAATTTAAACATTATTAGATGGTATCATAATAAATCTTTATCTTCAAATGCCATCCCTCAAATTAAAATGCTCCTGTGTTAGTTTCTCCATATACAGGAATGAATGGAATTGCACCTTGAGGCTAACCGCTGTCTCACCATTCCAGCTCTCAGCTAGTGATAAGCTCACAACAACCTGTTAACTGCTGTGGACATACATTTCAGCTGTTCTTGTATATGCATGCCATTCAGTTGTTGCATCAGTCCTGTAGTTAATGATTTCTACAGAAAGGAAACAAGTCTGACGGCGAGTGAAAACACTCATAGCGACACTAGGTGCAAACAAGTTCATTTTTCACTTCTCCTTGGCACACATTGCCATGTTTAAGACACTTGCCTTCACTTCACTCACTGTGATATGGGCAGGGCACCTTGAGAAGTGAGCTATCCTTTGTCAAACCTCTTTGACCTGCTATCTCCTTCAGCCTCTCCTATTTCCGCACAAAGACTCTCTAATGCCAGGTAGCTGGTGCTGGCATTCCTGTTGCATTCCAACATGGGGAAGTTGCTGGGATCAGGATGAAAAATGCCTGAAACAAAGGCCTACTCTCATTCACAGGGTTTAGGGTTCTGTGGGAAAGTCCAGGCTGGACAGAGGAATGTGAAGCGGGGCATAGCTCACACAGTCTTTATGACACAGACCCAAAGACACATTGACAAGGTAGAGGTCTTCTTACAGAGAGGAGTCAGGAGTCATGAAAGAGGACGACAGGACTGTGGATAACTTTATTCATCATGCTTACAGACCGTTAAGTTATCCATTCAGCACATGATAGGTACATTTGATTGGATGTCTGGTTAGGAGCTCTAATCAAGATCCTCCCAAACATTATTTGCAAGCACATACATTTGCAATAAAGCATTAGTTCCAGCCTTTTGGCTTGTGGCATGTAAAATGTATACGGTAAAGTTTTAAATTTGATAAAACATGTTTATTTGTTTTCTGGTAGAGGTGAAAAGTGAGAAAATTGATGCCACTCTGTGTGATCATGAAGAGACAGCCATCTCCCTGTTAACTTAGCTTAGCTTAGCATCATGTCTGCACCTGCCAGCACTGCTGAAACAGTATTTTGTAACCTTTAGGAAGAGCCATGCTAACAGCTTCCTTGTGTTTGTAGTCTTTGTGCTATGCTAAGTTAACTTAGCCTGTCATTAAGGCTCTGCCAGATAGCAGATAAGCATATTTTCTCTTACTAAGCATGTTAATACTGTTACTTTACAATTAAGCTACTTGTAGCCTGTCATAACAAAAACTTTGACATGTAATCGTATGTAATTGGCTGTCTGTGTTTGATATACCACCTCGCTCTGATGCAAATCATTTCTTATTAATAAATCATTGCTCAAATATATATATATATATTCTTTTTTTTCATGTGTAAAATATGAAGTTCATTCCTCAGGTGCCACATGCTGAGGTTAAGTGCCTGACTTCCCTTGAGCCATATCTCAACTCAGCTTGTGAAGATTTAGAGAGGAATTCACTGTCAAAGCTTTTTCACTCTCCCACAACACATACCAGCAGATATTCTTGATAATGAATCTCCAGCTATGAGGAAAAGTAATGAGATGAATATATTTTAAGATTCTTTAAAAAGATAATTCAGACCTTTGCAGGCCAGCTCTTATATTTTTGTGGAATTTATTGATATTATAGTATATTATATTAGTTTTTAGTATAGTGCAAGTAGTTTTAATAGGTATTTTTAAGACTTGTTAAAGGTGATTTTATCTATAAGATGTTTACACCATGATATTATTGT
This sequence comes from Helostoma temminkii, assembly GCA_900302695.1. Lineage (NCBI taxonomy): Eukaryota > Metazoa > Chordata > Actinopteri > Anabantiformes > Helostomatidae > Helostoma > Helostoma temminkii. The sequence continues at coordinate 31,119 of OMLM01010199.1, read as the reverse complement.
ACATACATTAGATATATGTCAATGGTTTTGCTGATCCGCACACTTTTCTTCTACCACTATGAGTTTCACATTTGTGGCTTTGAGTAAAATTTCCATAAAATGTTGTATAATTAAGTTTGATATTAGTTTAATATTATTAGACTCAAAACAACATAGAAGATGTTGAAGTTATCTCCATCATTAACACCAGAAATATTACAGTTATTGACATATGACTGAATCAATAAATATAATCCAGTAAAATAATATTTATTGGTGTGACACATGCCATTTTGTGTAAGAATTACTTTTAAAGTATTTCTTTTTTCTCTCTCATATGAACCACTAGCAGTAAATGTATACACACAGCAGTAACAATGCAAACTCAGTCATTTGCACTACCTAATACAGTGCATACCCACAGACCACAACTAATCATACCAAAGATCTACTGTCAAACAGAAACACTTCCTGAGTATTGTTAGGGTGAAAAGCCTCAGAGAACAATTCCAACCATAACTCGCACTATGCTTTACCTGTAAATAGCAAGTGTCTACACACAAATTAACGCTGACAGTTGTTGATACCTTTTCCTCAAAGGTTTAATTTAACTTGATGATAAGTCGTGTGTGGCTGTGGGGTGCTGGAAATGGAGTATATTGGGAAATAAGAGGAGATGTGTTGCAGCCCACAGGACTCCTTCAGCGTCTGTGATGTGGCTTTAAGACTTCCTAGGAAACACGAGGTTTTCTTGGATAGCATTTAAGCAGTCTCCAAAGTTTTGTGAACGTGTGTTTGGAGCTTGAATGGGCATATGGGCCTGCATCTAATTATTGTTTGCATTGCATTATTTTTTTTTCCATCACTGTCAGCATTGTTGTAAGTGAGGATGATAAGTGAGGATGCTGAGTCTCCAAAAGAATGACGGTGTGACCCTGCAAATGAATTATACAGGTGATTATTCTTTTGGGTGGGGCACATTGATATGCTATCTAAGCTTCGACCTCTAAAATTTCACTTCCACCTCACATCTGTGATATGCAAAGCCTTAAAACACAATGATATTCCCAGTGTTTTCTCACGGGCTGTTATCAGTCTTATTCAAACAAGGTGTTCTGGTTCACGAGATAAAGAGTGAGCTATTATTTTTGCTATGACCGGTCTGTTCGGCTCCCAAAAGTCTGTGATGTCGGTTGAGATGAGGGAAATGTTAATGTTCAGGAACATTTTAAGACACCTTTTATGCTTTCCTGCTTTTTGTTAAGTGAATAAGGCTGCTGAGAGGCCCAGCCTCTCTCATCTGCAGTCTGTTATGGTGGAGCGGGGGGATGACATCATGTTGGTCTCGAAGCAGCGGCTGGTAATCGACCCGCTCTCCTCCTCCAGCGGCATGGGCCAAACAGAACACACAAGTGGAGCCAGGCAATGCAAGTTAGATGCACTGGGTTTTTCCAGAGTGGCTGGTGGGGCCTCAGTGCCGACTGAAAGCCAAGAGGCCTTGAAGAGGGGCGCACCAATCCAACTGTAAATGTCAGAAATGAATGAAGGGCCTCAACTCAAAATGAAATCTGATATAATTCGCCCCAGGCGAGCCTGTTTGATCTGTTGTACAATCCACTGCTCTAGTCGTCCAGATAACGGCATACTATATTCCCCACGATCTGACAGTGCAAAAGCATTTTCATGTGGAAGTTCTGTGAGAGCCAACGTCAATGAGCTCCCAGCCCACACAAAGTTCCATTACAGAGAGACTAAAGTGCTGCACCTCTGGGCTGCAGAGAAGCCCCAGCCAGTGATTGTTTGCAATATTAAAATGAGAGCGAAATTTCTCATTTCTGTAGAAATTCACATGCCTCGCAACGCATTACAATTACATTACAAATGATGTAAAGCTCCACGAGGCGTTATTCTGAAATTCCTAGCACATGTGAATAATGGCCAGAGGATGAAACATCTGGAAATAAGATTAAGCCTCTGCAGGTTCAGATGTGTCTTTTAGACAAAAATCCCATCAGCAGGACAATAACATACAAAAACATCTAATCCCATTATTTTTAAGCAGCTATTTGATGTGGCAACATGAGTAAAGCCTAATTGGTTGCAGTGGATGTGTGAATGAGACCTGGTTCTCTGGTTCTATACCCTGTGGCCAGTCTCACACACAGCATATGGGCCAGGCAGACATGTTGGATACCTCTGTTCTAATAAAGCACAGACTTTATCTTTTATAGATGCTGCTCAGTCATGCCACTATGTTTCCTGCTATGTGGTGGTTGTACAAAAAAAGCAGAGGTGTGCTGATCTTGTGATTACATAGGCGGAGTAATACATAAACCTCTCTGTTATCATCTAAAAGGACAGCTGTGAGAACTTGTTAGGTGTTAGAAGACTGTGTGGGAAAAACATCACAAGCGTTCCTGCTGTGTCAAAAGAGGGTGCAGCGCTCAGCGTGTTGGCACGTGCCCCTTCCACCTGTTTATTGCCCATTGTTGATTCCCCACATCAGTGGAAGACACATGGGTGTCATTTGGGAATATAAGGTCACACTGAGCTTTTTTTTACGTGGGCAGAACATTGACGTATCCATCAGGGTCAAGGTGAAACTTAAAACCACCGACTGAGCAAAAATTATCTGCTTTCACTGGAATGATTTTCTGAATGCTTTCACTCTCGGTAATCTGTAAGACACTGCACTGAGGTGTGAAAATGTGCACTGCAGTAACTCGGAATAAAAACAAAATTTCAGCCTCAATCTTGTAGCCTCAAAGGTTAGATGCAGATTGTTGATGCATGCAAAGGAAATTATGAAATCACTATTCTCCAAAAGCCTTGCTAATTGTTTCTTAATGGCAGGTAGAGAAAAGTTGTCTTTAATGTCTCAGTAAATTCATTAGAGCCACCAACACCATCTTGTTGAACCTATCTGCACAACAGTAGTGAATGAAAACATACATTTATTTGCAAAAATTTTTGCAGCGTAAAATGTGTACTGTATTTGGATGGAAACCAAACTGTTAAAAGCCTGTGAAGGTTCTCAGTCATCCGGGTTGGGAGAAACTGTTGAAACAACTTTTCAGTTTAAAGCAGCAAGAACTGATTTCTGACGCTATAAACACACACTGACACATTATTCTTCACTTATTGCGCTGAGCATGTTATCAAACAGTTGTTTGAAACAACACTGCCATTGATTTTCTAAACAGTTTCTGGCCATCTGATGAACTCAAGTCTAATGTTAACCCTGCTGGACCAGTCTGTGCCAACTCCTGTGAAAAAATCTGGCTCTCTAGCAGCTAAATGCTCTACTGTGTTGCTAAATATGCCTGCTGTTTTGTGTAGAGCATGCAGTGTACACAGCGTTTAATAAGAGTTAAAAAATGTTGCCTGCTGCAGCTGGAAAAGAGGGTGAGACTGAACCAAGGTTAGTGTTGTAACACCAAAACAATGTTGAATAATGCTAAAGCTCTCTCTAGAACTGAAAGAAACTGGAAAGTTATGTGAACATTCTCTTGGGATTCATCACTGTGACCAACCTCTTTGACATTACACATAGCAATCTGATCCACTCCACTGTTACAGTAAAAATGTAGATTACGGCAACTTTAATGTAATGCATTTCCAATATGTGAGTGGGGGAAAATTACTGAATGGATGAGCAAAATTTGTTAGATTTGTCTTGCTTTCTTTAAAAGTGTGCATACAATGTAGATGTGCAGGACTATACCAGGTCTCCATCTCCTTCTCTATCTCTATCAGTTTGAGGAGAAATTAATCAATAAGCAACAGTATATGATCCACAAGATACAACCTTTGAAGGAAGGAAGGGTTTTTAATATATAAACACTCAAATACATAGACTTGGCAAATGGGGATATACACTCACCAGCCACTTCATTAGGTACACCTGTAATGCGAGTGCATTGTATTATTATTATTATTATTGGACTGGAGTATGTTATATTAAGAGTTGTCTCTAATGTTTTGGACCCCTCATTGATGTAAACAGGGAGGCCAAAACTATAGAACAACCTTTTAATATAATGCAGTCCAGTAAGACTCCATCATCCACTATGACCCCATTAATAAACATATAATAGAATTATATAATAGCATTATATAATTTTGACAGTTTGAACTTAAAAGAGAGAGAGAGAGAGAGAGAAATGATAACCTTGTAACAGCAGAATTCAGAGCTGCTGTGTTGAATAATTACATTAGATTGTACAGGTGTACCTAATAAAGTGACCAGTGAGTGTTTATCTAAACACGGGGACACAAATGTATTTTTATTGTACTGTGTTTCTTAAGAAACTATGTATATTCTTGCTAGGGCTCCCAAATCTGGAAAGAAGTGAATGTTGTGGCATTCTTACGTTTGATTTTTGTGTGGGTCCATTTACTATAATAATGATGACTTTTCACTCCCTATGTAAAATGTCTCCTAAAGCCAGAAAGATCATTATGAACAGGCACGTGGCTGTGAAAACTCCACTTAAACTCCAATAAAAGAGCTTGTCAAAGCTTGAACATAAAAAAAAGTTCACATGTATTGCATCTGATCTTTCATTTTAAGTTGCTGCTGATGCACGTTTCCCAGCACATCCTCTTTGTCTCTCAGCTGTTGAGCTAGCTGTCGAAGCAGAAACTGCACTGGAGGGAGGAAATGATTACAGCATAAGGGAATGTGTTATCACTATATCCCTCTTGTGCATACTCTCTCAACATCTGAATGTAATATATTTACATTTCATATCTGTAATATGAGAAAGAAGCACATTTAACTTGGATGACAATGACACGTGTCAAATGATTCAAATGCTTCAAATGTGTCATGTCAAGACAATTAGTCCAGACTGGACATATGCAATGAAATTTCAAATGTCATGCAGGCTGTTGTGTGGCTGCACAGTAAAAAAGTGCATATCAGGTTCCCCATCCATCAAACACTGCTCTCTGGAGGAAGAGACCCAGCTGTTGTTGGCCATTGATACCTTTGTTGTTCCTCTCCATTGGACCACAAAAGACAACAGTCACAACCCTAGGTTGCAAGTTCTTCACCAGCCTGTTAGTTCACTTCATGTTGTGTCTGTCTGTGTTTTTCATAGCAGTGTTGTACTTGAACCTTGACTGGTGATTAACAACTCAGAAATGTTAGCTACCTAGCACAGGTACTGCACATGTAGATAAGCACAGAATCAGTGAATTTGAGAAAAAAGGATTGAAGTTAAAAGCTGTAAACCACTAAAGTTGGTTCAATTTGGAAACACAATGTAAGTGGACACAATAACACAAGAGGCTACTGCCTTTGTTAAATTGTTATTTACTAATGGCTAACTGGGTATTACCAGGGCATTAAAAGGGACTTTTCAACAGGAAAAGGGAACTGGACAGCAGTTTAGTTGCACGTGCTGTTTCTTTCCCCAAAATTACAGTGTGTGTTGGTAGGACAGTGTTGCAACAGGAACTCTTAAATGTAAGTGATCTGCAAATTGCATTAACCATCACTGTATTTATATCAGCCAAAGAGTGAAGTCACAAAACCCCACATAATGTTTAACATCATACTGTACACTTGAGATGACATATCAACTTGACAGCTGTGGCTGCATAGGGTGGGGACGAGCCGCACCTTGAAAGCCCTGGCAACTTTTCATGTCTAGCAATCAGGTACATTCAAACTTCTCCTCCTACGCTGCACATTTCACACATTTCTTAAGAATGTGTGAAATGTTCATGATTGCGTGTCTCGACACTTTTTAGCAGCTTTTGGAGTCCATACCATAGGTTTCATCTTGTGCAATTGATTCTTTGCCCACTCATCAGTTTTTCTGCTGTCCAATTGAAAAATGTGCTTCTCCCAGTGAGTATTTATGTCTTCACGGCTAACCATAAAGAGAGCCTCCCTGTGCTTTCATTTCCTCAGCGACAGTGGGAATCCTGACCAAGGGCCATAGTTCCAACCATAACATATGCTTCGCTACTTTCTGTTATCAGTGATTACATAAGGTGCAGAAGCAAAGATATCCTAGGCTATGAAGCAGTTAGCCATAAAGTAAGTTAAAATTTTATTGTCAAACCAATGAGAGGAGCTTTGCATAATATCAGACTGCACTGAAATGCGGCTTTTGGGATAAAGTAGTCCTTGACAGGTAAACCAAGTCTAAAATCATGCTAGCAGCTGTGTGAGGCTGTGCATTGAGCTAAATGCTAATGTCAACATGCTAACATGCTCACAACGGCAACGATACTTAGCAGATATGATGTTAGAATGCTAATATTTACCAATTATGACTAAACACAAAGAATAGCTGAAGCTCATATAAATGTAATTACCTTTGTGGGTATTTAGTCATAAATCAAACGAAGTACTGGACAAATTACTACCTTATCATGGCACATAAGAAAAAGAAAAAGAGAATGAATCACCAGCTGTTACTGTGTGCCACTTTGAGTGGCCTATCTGGCAGCTGTGATAGCCTTTAACTTTTTTAAGCTTTAACATGTAAATATTTATGCTGTGAAAATAATAACCAAAAATGTCAACCTGCCAGTGGTGCTAGGAGCGAAGGAGATCACTAAAGTCATTAGGATTTATTGTCTTAAGAACATGACTATATTTACAGTGTTTTTTGCCAATCCATCTAGTTCATTTTTAGATATTTTGAGAATATCTGCCAGTCTTGACCTGTTGGTGGAGCTGGATGAAAAGCTGTGTTGATGTGAAGTCTCCTCGGGGACTGTGAATTTTTAATAGCAATCTATATTACAGCTTTTATGGTATTACACTCTGAAGCACCAGTGCCACCCTAATTGTAGTGCTTGACGAAAAGTCCAAAAAATCATCAAAGTCAATGGGATCCATCGTAAGAGGACACCGAAAGCCAGTGTTTAGTGGCTAACCATCCAATCATCACCTTCGACCAAATTGCTAGACCGACAGACTGACATGTTCCTGATTCCCAGAATGTAACCACTCAACAACCAGCTACATTTTGTTGATGATGAGTGCATGTCATGACTTAATTGCACATGTTTTAGCGTGTATAATATGTAGGTCACTACAATGGGTTGTATTCCCATTATAAACTTTGCTGAGGATGCATAATGCCCTAGCCGGAACTTCAGTAGGGTTCCCCAGAGACAAGGCCTCGGTCCTGGGAAGCAAAGGCTGAGGCTCAACTGGACCATTGCAGCTTCAGGCACTGTGAATGTCCTTTTTTCCCAGAGTGGGTTGGCCCATGGCTGACATTTGAACAACTATTAGAATAAACCCTATTTCTCCCATACTTTCAGTGGGAAGAACTGATCAGATGATCTTTGTCGACTCTAGGCAAAGAGGAAAAGGTTTTCTTGTGGGCGGTAACTATTATTAACAAGGCTGATAGACAGTTAAACAAGGCAGTCCTTGTGGGAATGTTTAGCTGGATCAAATGTCATGTTTCCTGGAGAGTGGAATTATTTTGTGTGTGTGTAGCATGTCATATCATGATCAGTCTGATCCACCTCTCATAGCTCGAGGGGGATGGGAAGCAATACACCCCTGCTATCTGGTTCTGCAAGCTTGTTATTTGATTAAGACTGATCTGTGGGTTTTGATTTCAACTGCTTTTGTCTGCAGTGGAAGTACATTTTGCTCTCTTTTTGTTTCAACACTAAACCCTAGCCTGTTCAACTGGATTTTGAGCTCTCTAATGTGAATAGGGCTGCACCCAAAGCAATGTATAAAAGGAATAGGTATGGGAAGTGATATTTTAGCGTTACCAATAAAGGGAAGTTGTGCTTATTCCAGGAATAATTTACAATTTTGGGGAAAAAAAACACTTATTTCCTCTCTTTAGTGAAGTTATGAGTGCATTATTCTGTGTTTCACGTTTGTAGTCGGATACCATTTTGGCTGTCACCCTTCAAAGAGGTTGCTGACCTCAGTGGGATTTGACCTGGTTAAATTAAGATTAAATTAAAAATAAAGACATATCTGCATGGTAAATATGTAGCTGGAGTTAGCAGCTAATTAGTTTATCCTAACAGGTAATTTGTGAGATTTCAGACTGTTCCTATTCCCAGGGCGTAAAATATTGATACATTACCAGTTCCTTTGTTGTCTCATAATCTAAAGATACCCCTTTGGGCATGTATATAACACACTGAGATGTCTTCGCAGTGCACTTTTACCCAGTTGCACCAATATTTGTTGCCTAAAGCAAGGATGTCATGGCTGGATAGGTCATCAACATGCAGGACTTTCCCACAGAAGACAGACATTTAAGTCCAGTGTGAGATGTTTTTTAATTATGCCCATTTTACATTAATGACATACAGTATTTATTATTATAAAGAATTACTTATTTGATATTTTACTGCACTTATTTCATTCTGCACTTAACTAAAACTTGACTTCATGTGTGTAATCCTGACCCAGGGTCTAAAGTCAACCAACCTGTGAGGTTTTTCACAGCTGTAACCGAACAATTATGATTACGACACCTTTGGCACAGCATCTGCCATTTTGGTGGTATTTCAAAATATGTCTACTGGTTGTCATCAAATACTGCTGCTCCCAGAGCGTCAAATAAGACCAGGGATTATGTTGACTATTTGTAATTGTTTCATTCCCTAGGGAATGAGGACAAGTTAGACAATTTGATGTACAGGTAGGCTGAATTTGTTAAAAAAAAAATTCTCACAACTTTTAATTTAGCTGGGCAATTTGTAGGAAC
>OMLM01010199.1:0-13317 GCA_900302695.1 Helostoma temminkii | reverse complement strand
GGGGGGTTGCTGAACTGACTTCCTATTGAGCTAATTTCTTTCTGCCTTGCCTTGTCTTTGCAGTTTATGCTTGAGTAAAGACATGCTAAAAATTTGTGACTTAACCTTCAACCCAAAGATAACACTAGCTTAAAAAGACTACACCCCTGCAAGCAAACCAGCTCCCACCTTTAACGGCTCTTCCTCTTCTTCAAAGCATATAAATGTTTTTTTAAATATGAATTTCTTCTTCCAAATACAATCTAACGTGTCTTTCTGTTACATTTCTGTGTTGTTCTAGGTGTGTGAAGCAGAGAACAGCAATGAAGACGTCTTCCCTTTAGCTATTAATTATTTGGACAGATTTTTAGCGGTGATGCCCACAAGAAAGAGTTATTTACAGCTTCTGGGAGCTGTGTGCATGTTTTTGGCCTCCAAGTTAAAGGACTGCAGGCCGCTATCAGCAGAAAAGCTTTGCATGTACACAGACAACTCCATCACAGCACGGGAACTGCTGGTAAGAACTGGAATCTCAAAAATGCCATTCATTTGTTTATGGCAGCATAAAATTGCAAATGTCACATACTGGGATGATTTTATAATGGTAATAGCTGAAATTGGTTTCACAGGAAGTGTCCCATTTTCCTTTTAAGTCGAGCTGTGGACAATACAGCCACATCCTTTCTTTGGATCCATGTGGACTGAAGGGCCGTGTGATGCCATCTAGTGCCAGTTATGCAGTATAGGATATAGATATGTAGCAGTACATGGATTAATTTGGATTTTAGTGATAGTTACAGAAGGATTTATAGTGTAAATCTAATCAAAAAACACACATTTACTTACATTTACCTTACCACATCTGCACAACGATTAGTAAGATTTCATTTTGTGGCATTAACAAACATACGTGGTTGTCCTTACCAAAGAACGTTAAACTTTAAAGAACAGTTTTCATGGTTACCAAACAAGAAACTTTAAGGTATTGGTTTTTGGATCTAAGTAGCCAATTTGAGGACTGCATAATTATTTCATTATTATTTTTCCTTTAAAAGTTGAAATAGTATGAAGATCAGATCAAAACAGCACAAAACCCAAACTGGCTTGTTCTAGAGTTTCCTACTGTAGCTCGCATAGCTAAGATTAAGTTAAGTAGAGCTGAATCAGCAAATCTACGGAAAAAATATAAATTTTAATCATTTTTAACACAAAATTGCCCCACATGCTCTGCTTCAAGACTATCCTGCGAATATTTGCCCTTTTATAAGACTAAAGTCTTATAAGTCTTGGGGTGTTGATTTTAAAATAATATATATATTTTTGACAGATTTGTTAACAAAGTGAATGGAGAAATGTATTGTTGGTTACAGGTTTAAGGAAAAATAATAAATAAAACACCTTCTTCTTCTTCAATTCAGCTATATGAGAGAATTGCTTCTTATTTCAGCCAGTCAGCTCTCCATTCTCTCTGTACATCCTCCTGTGTTGCCTGCAGTTGTTGAGGGGGAAAATACATTTGGGCCAACTGATGTACCATACAGTCCATATTTCCTGAATGTCCTCACAGGATGCACAGAGAACATAGTAAGGGCCAGTGGAAGATGTTGAAGATCTTTATTGTAATGAACTCTGCTGCTGTTTGTCATCAGCTGAAAGAGAGAAGTGGGGTGGAGGATGATTGTGTTTGTCAGGGCAGCTGTCCAGGAAGTGAGTGCAACGACAGCAAATCTCCACTCATCTCAGTCAACAATCTCCGTAGGGGCTAAAATGGGTTATATGCAAGCATTTGTGTAGCAGGTTATGTACAGGAAACCCACGTAAATGTGAATGATGGCTGACATTTCAGATTACAGATAAATGTTCAGCAGCGTGGGGAGGGGGGCTGTCCCTTCTGGCGTTGGGGTTTTGGTGTTTACTATGTTTGCTTTTTAGGTGACACGTCTGAGCAGAGGAAGTGAGAAGTTGAACTTGTCAGCATTTATTCATCCATGGTTTTACAAAGAATCACTTGCATGTAATTCAAACAACACATGGTTTAATTGTTTGTGCAGTTGATTACTGGTAGGGTGGTAGGAGTGTTTTGTTAGTTAGCCTTCCTTCCTGGATATGTAAGTCGCGTGACAAATTAAAATCGCCTAGAAACACTTGTCAAACTAGGGCACCATGGTTAAATAGCACCACAGACTGCAACATCCAAAATCACCATATACTTGAATCTGCTCCTCTAAACAGTTTGTTAGTAAAACTGTACATTATTGCTTTCATCAAGGTGGAATTTATTGAAGCACAGTTCCTCATAAAGTGACAACTGTGTGTGACTGTCAAAGCAAAGATGCAAAAAGATGCTATCATCTCGTAGAGGATTCTTCATGCATATGCTGATGCTTCACTGTTGAAATCTGGAAATTAATATTGAATATTTGTATCAAAACATGCACAAATGTTATGTGTGAAAATATGTATAAAATTGTGTCTGTTTTATTTATTTGTTTTTTTCCCAATGTAGTGATACTTTGTGTGCAAAAATGTAGAAATTCTTTCACAAGTAAAGGCATACTTGCAGATTTAGAAGTATGTCTTTACTTGTGAAAGTATGAAGAAAATCTCAGATAAATTGACGTAAGATCCGAGATTTATGGATATCTTGGGGCAGCAAGTAGCTGTGAGTTTGAAAATGCTGTCACTGGTTAGCTCTTCTGTTTGATATTGATTCAGATGGAAAAACTGACAGCTGACTGTGTGCCACTTCCTTTTGAATTACCATTTTACCAAGATTTTCACAAACATTACACTATTTGCAAAATATCTGTTCGAAACAAATTCACAAACTTGTGTATAGAACTGCATGTTTTGCATTTTGAGTTTTAAATTGTGCCCTCTACAACTCACACAAAATACTGAGGCAAAATTAGTGGGTTGTAATGACTGACATAAGACACAAACAGGAAATTAAATCATATGTACTCCTATTTTGCTGGTGCGAAGACAGACTGTATTAAGCATCAGCTTTGTGCTGCTGCATGTGCAGTGCAAAGTCATCGAAGCAGCTTGAGGCTTGTGACAGGAAGGAAAGGGCTAGCTGTCTCATTGGCAGGGTGTTTAGGCAGGCAAAGCTTGTCACATGCCAGCAATATGAACACAAAGGATGCAAGGAATGAGACAGGCACGCAGATAATAAGATACAGCGGGGAGAGATAAAGTGAAAAATGTTACTTCTTACTGAGCCATTTGCTCTGGCAAAAGGGAGGGATTGTGATCTATGTCATGGTCAATGGGGACATGCCACCATGTAAAAAAGCCACACCATGTTAAAGTGTGACTGAAATTTCACCAATAAACAGACAATTTTATTATCATCTCTCATGTGTTTTAGGACTGGGAATTGGTTGTGCTGGGGAAATTGAAGTGGAACATGGCTTCTGTCATTCCCAATGATTTTATAGAGCACCTAATACGTAGGCTGCCCCTTCCCAAAGACAAGCTGGCGATGGTCCGCAAACACACGCTGACATTCATCGCCCTCTGTGCCACAGGTAAACACAGTTCCTGTCATTTAATGTGCTTTTGCTTATGTGTTTGTTCGCTTTCACACTCCCTTTGCTGCCTTGTTATTCCCACATCCACCAGAATATTCCCACACACACAAACATTCTCCCATCGTGAGTCATCTATGACCTCTTTCCTCTCTGTGTACTCCTTTGGCTGCCTTACCCATTTTATAGTCTATCCACAGGCAGTAGTAGGAGTTTTCTAAACAGCAGACCGCTTGCTAAAACCTGCTTAAAGTGGTCATTTCCACATTTCTCAGTGCCGACTTTAGATTAGCCACATACAAGATAATGATAGAGATCATACCATACTGTAACTTCAACTCCAGCATTCACACTTTGCTGTAGGACTCAGGTGCAGCTGAACCTCTGTGCTACTCTGCCTTTATTATTTGTTGACAGGGAAGCTTCCAGGTTTAAAAAGTCAGGGCAGTGATCCAGTGATCTTCCTTCCTCCTCCCATCCTGGCCTCATGTCCAAAATAAACTCTAGAGACTCTGGAGAAGCACAAACTCAGATGTCCCCTTAGGCCTCTCCCTTGTGAATTTTCATGGCATTCCTTTGCTTAAACTAGGAATCCCTCTAATATATTCATATCCTGGACAGAAACACTGCTGCAGGATCACATAATACACAGCACTATTCTGTTACAAGACTGCCTTTCATGTGCTACCTCCTTTCAGCTGATTCAATGAAGGAAATAAAACAAAGGAGGTCACTATAGTGCAACGAAATTCCACACAGTGTGGTCATAACTGGCCAATAAGCACTTGTTTACTAGAGCTAGTTATTTGAACCATAGGCCCTTTCAATGAGCTTCACGCCCCGTTTAGTTCAGTTTTAGTGTCACTCTTATTATTATTTTTTTATGTTTGGGGTGTGTTTCAGTGGTCGCCTGTGCTTTTCATAAGCAGCTGGTTATATCCAAGCACAAAGCAGCCGCAGTGGAAAAAAGGAGGCCTGCAGTGGTTGTGCAGTAATGTAAATGTTTGGAGTTTTATATGGAGTTGAGATGTTATTCTTATGATGGAGGAGCTCCTCCTATGGACAGCTGGTCCCTGGAGGAGAAGATGGGCGTAGCGAAGCAGTCTGCTCTCCAGGGTTTAATCAAAGCTATCAGGCCACCATGACTGGTCTGCACATGGCTAAAACTAGGCTAGGATGTGATGATTAAGAGTTGTGCAAGACCAGAACAAAAGTCGTTTCCTAACCTTTTGGCTGTAGTGTATGTAATTATTATGAGTTCACATTGGAAGCAGTCTTTGTTTTGTAATTCTGGAAAAGAAAAACCAGAGGCAACCTTTACAAAGCATGCAAATGTGAGGCTTGCTTCAGGCCTAATTTTGGGACTCCTATGTTTTTGAGGAATGAGTAACTTGATAAGCAGTGTAACACTCAAAGTAGGCAGTAGAGGCAGTGAAGACGTACTCCCAATCAGCAATGGACTCATGATCAATAGTTCAAAAAAAAAAAGAAGCAAAAATTGAATTGATTTGTTGCAGCAGAACCACAGATATTTTCTTTAATTTCACACTTTCTTGTCAAAAGCTGGCTCCTACATTAGTAACAATTTAGCTCAACTACCATTTAGTTTGGAGATTTTTGAAGTACGTTATGCCACTAGCTGCTAATGTAGTGTAGGCCCTCTGGCTTCACATAGAGATGAGTATTAGGTAATGATCATTTTGGACAATAACACTAGTCTGAGTAGTTCTCTGGATAGCTCAAGAGCAACACAAACTCTTTTAGTATTATCTTACAGTTGAATTAATGTCCCACAAAAACAGTTTGAGCAAAATGTGAACATTATAACTTCTACTTCTACTACTTTTGTGTTAGGCTACTTAGTCTAGCTAGGTGCCACTAATTACCCTTTGAGTATATTATGGGATTGCACAATTTTCCAGTGTTCGAACATTGGACAAAAGCAGTTTGCTGTACTGATGGACCAAAAATTTGCTCTTCAGATTGTTCTTTGTTGAACAGTTCATAAAGTTTACTTGTACCACACTGTGGTTGATTTTATTTAGCTTTCGCTGACATGGAACGGTCAGCTATTATTCTCTGTGGACAAGTATGTAAGTCAGTTCATGAAGCATGTCATGCATAGCATCAGAAACAGCCTCTTAGCTCAGTGTGATTCTCAGCTTTTCTGTAAACGTTTCTCTGCCGCTTTGTGTAAGGATTTTAAGAGGAAGTTCTTACTGAACTTAAAGTGCCATTTAGAAGGACTCAAGATAAAATACTTTGTGATTAGAGCTCCAGAGGATTCCTGTTGATATAAACATAACTGTCCTGAAACATGAGATGTTCAGCATCAACTTCAGCTCAACACTTGTAGTGGTGTTTCTTGTTTCCCTCGCCATGGCTGCCTTCTCTTCAGTCTTTTCCATCCTTCCAGGCCTCTTGTCACTTAAGTCTTTTAGATGTGGACATGGGCCGTATGGAGTCATTCCTGGACTCAGTGAGTAGGAGGTTACCAACTCTGCTATTCTAATCAGGGCTAAAGTTTCTATGAAGGAAACCACACAGGTTTAACCATGCTGCTAACGTCTGTTGAAATTCAGACTGTGGGAAAGTCAGGTTCAGCTGTGAAGCATGCATACTGGGGATGATTCAGATGTTTGCACCTCTCATACATCTTTTAGATTTCCTCTAATCTGATTTAAGTGTTGAAGCGTTTCACGTCACAGTTAAAAATCACTAATGACCTGTATGACTAATTGCACATTAATACGCTGTCCTTCGCCAGATGACCGCCTTGCAATGAACCCTCCTTCCATGATTGCGACAGGCAGCATGGGAGCTGCCGTCTGTGGCCTTCAGCTGGACCAGAGTGACCAGAGGCTGAGTCGAGACAACCTGACAGACCTGCTGGCCAAGATCACCAACACAGAGGTGGTGAGTACCACAGTGAAAGAAGATTCATACCTGCCAGAAGTCATTACTCAATAGTTTTAGTGCTATACAACAGTGCTTTGTTAACAATAATCATTGCAACATCTCATGACAGCAGCATAAAAGGCCTTTTGGTAAACAACAGTGATGACTTCAGTAGTGGCAGATTGAAGCCATTTAGTTTTCACTAGGAGAGAGGGAGAGCAAGCTTTTGGTTCTTGGCTGGGGAGCCAGACTGCTGCTATAAAGAGCAGCGGCAGAGGGAATGTCTTCTTAAAACTCTGAGCCCACATTCTTGTGGTAGGACACATGCAATTTCTTTGCATGGCTCCCACTTTAGCTGCTTGCCCCTCCTGGTGGAGGAATATGTTTGTAGTGAAGTGATTGAGCATCTTTTCCAGTAAAGGCTAGTGAACAAACTGAAAGTTATCCTGTCTTCATACCTACAAATGCACATTTTTGTGTGACAATATAAATATATGATAACACATTGTGTAAGCTCAGTTATAGATGCAGCAGGAGTGAACATTACTATACTATACTTCAGCATAATGCTCTACGTTATTGCATAAAACTCAGCTGTACTGTACTGATCAGTGTGCAGTATTATAATTCTGTAGTATTTTCAGTCAAACTGTTTTTGAAGAATTTATGAAATTTAAATTTAATCAGTTTTTTATAAAGGTCCTTTATAGACTACATTGTACATACTGTATGCATTCTTCAGTACATGAAGCTCAACCTTGCAAAATTTGAATGGCATTTGCACTGTATGCTAATGCTGTGTTATACAAACAGGGGGAGCGAGTTGCGTATCACCGTCCCGGTTGTTTAAAAACTACTAAATGCATCATATTTATTCCAGTGTGTGTTTTCACTGTCACATTTTTTTGTGACAAAAGACGACCAGTTCAGAAGCCAGAAAAATCCAAAAAGGACACAGCCAATGAGCCG
This sequence comes from Helostoma temminkii, assembly GCA_900302695.1. NCBI lineage: Eukaryota > Metazoa > Chordata > Actinopteri > Anabantiformes > Helostomatidae > Helostoma > Helostoma temminkii. The sequence continues at coordinate 5,938 of OMLM01010199.1, read as the reverse complement.
CAGGAACAACACAGCTGCCTCTTAGCTTGTGGTTACGTTGCCATGTCGACAAGGGCCCCGCAACCCAGCCATCACAACAGGCACTCCGACTGCAGCCCATCAGGTTTCAATTATCCGTACATTTCAAAGGAATGCTGGCCTCACTGTGAGTCCTGCAGCCGAATCAGTGAGGAGACCTCCCACATCTCAGACCTGCATAGGGGACCGAGACAGACAGAGAGAGGATCCCCTTTCACAAGGGATGTTGTCAAAAAACATCCGGTCTTACTGTCTTATATTCTGTTTTACACCCAAACTCTGAGTGTAAGAGGTCAAAGCTGCTTCCTCTAGACCTCCACATGGGACTGACCGTGCTGTAAACCTAAAGGGGCGAGTTTCAGATCTGCCTATCTGTTCCCTGCTAGACCACAGAACTCCCTCCCTTGTCCTTCCATGCGTACCTCATGCACAGGTCTTGTGTCAGGGAGGAGTCCTATGCCCATTGTGTGTCGTTGGTATTGGAGTGTGCTGGTACCTATTGTTCTGGTCATGATGCAGACAGGACCACCTACTTCAATACACATAATTCCCTGCTGGTATGCTACACATGTGACCAGAGCTCTTAAACAACTTGCACGTCTGAGTTTCGCACGCTAGTGTCTGTGTACAGGTGTCCAGATTAAAGCTTCTGGAGTCTGTCTATAAATTGGTGAATACACTGAGCACTTTTTTTTTGCACTAGTAACAAAACTTTGTCTATCATATAGAGACAACCTGAAAAAACAGGTGGAAAATGCTGATGTGGGGGCCTTCACATAATGTATGGCATACAGTTTGTTTAAAACTTTGTAAAATAGCTGGAAATAATGATATAAATAGGCTACATTGTAGATTTGTTTCTTGCATTTGCATTTTCTTTACTGTTTTTGTTTGTTCAAATAGTGAAATCATATTTTTTACAACCTTATCGTTACAATGTTGATTTATTTTTTTATTTTTATTTTTTTCTTCTCTCCATGCCCAGCCTGTCTTAAACGGTTAAGATGTAATGTGTGTGAGTGTGCATGTGTAAGAACATCTGACCCTTTTTGTTTCAGGACTGTTTGAGGGCTTGCCAGGAGCAAATAGAGCGTGTGCTGACCACCAGCCTGCAACAGGGGCAACAGTACCGGCAGGAGACCAGGGTCAGAGCGGGCAACAAGGCGAGGGAGCAGCAAGACCAGTCCAGCACCCCCACAGATGTACGTGATGTCAACTTATGAACTCCCATCACCACCTGACTCACATACCACTCATGCCTGTCCGCCAGTGAACTAACAGGAGCGAGTAAGGGCTGGCATGAGCAGTCACTGCATGAGTGGTGGTATGACAATCCAGCATGACAATCCATGAACTTTTAGTAACTAAGAAATTTCTAGTTTTTTTTTGGTTTTTTTTTTTTGTTCTTTTTGCCCCATTCATACCCAGTTGGGTATACTTTAAGCCTTTGTATGGGCCACATGTAATCAAACAAGCTATTTAAAAAAAAGTCATAAATTCTTGAAAACTTGAGAATGCCTTAGGTTTCGTAGAAAGGAAACCTGAATATATTTTCATACTTGAAAAAAAACTGCATAATTATATTAAATATATGTATTTCTTTTGATACAACCTAGCAACATAAATAAGATAAATGATGTATATTTAGCTAGCATTTAGTTACTCTTTTATCATCTTTAAATAACAGTTATCAGTTCACATATTTGCTGGGGTTTTTCTTATTGGAAAATCCATATATTAGTGATTGAAAAGCCAATAATACATTAAATGGCATTTAAAGTGATACTCAGCCAGAGGAGCGCTACTGTAGCTAGCTGCTCTATCTATCATACTGTGTGTGCCTATAGCACTGCTTACTATTTATGCTGATAAGTGCTAGCCAGGAGTGGGCTGGGCCTGCTCACAGAGGAAGGACATAAGGGTGTTTGAGATCTGGAGCAGTGGCTATTGTCTGAAAAGTAACAAAGACACAGACAGTTATTTAGGTCTTGATTTCACTGCAGAATTCACAGATGAGTACAGCATTGTAACAGGATATTTGAATTCTGCAAAGCTATGTTATTATTGCTCTGTTCTTGGTGTAGCTCCTACTGTATATGTTAAAGAGCAGTTAAGTGTTAAGTATTAGTTCAAGGCTTCGGTCATGTAGTACTGATGTCATGTTGCTAGTAGAAAAAGGAGTTTTAGCATGTTTTTACAGGTTTGAAAGAAAGCGAATGAAGAGTGAGGTTTTTGGAAAGAAGGGCATGTGGAAAGTTGAAAGAAAGGCGCTAGATGTCTGGAACTGATGTGTGATAGTGAAACAGTAGGGGGTTTAACTTAAGCTATATGATGTTTCTGCAGATCGAAAAATCCTAAGAGATTTCCAGTGGATAATTTCGTGTGTCCTGCAGTTTCTTTTATCAATTTCACCATTTGACTATTCGGAGGGAGGGTGACTTGTAACAATATTAATGCACTTTTAAAAAAACACACTCCTTAAGATTGGTAAGGGGATAGTGGTTAAGAAGAGTTCAGTGGGTTGTGGGTCGTTTTTTGTTTTTAAGTTATTTTTTTTTTCTGGGCTGGATTCCCATGGGGTTATCTTGAAAGCTACGTCCTGACAGGTGAATAGACATAGGATAGGATTTAGTATAATAGTATATAAACAAAGGAAAGCCAAGTCACATATAGACTTAGATTTTCTTTTTATTCTTTGTTGTTATTTACTTGAATTTTTGTTAATTCATAGCCAAAACTTTCCAATAGTTCTTTCGAAGAGGTACACGCATACTGTGTCCTAAATATACTTGTTTTGTGTGTTTTATGTAAACTGCTCTTTGAAGTTAAGTTTAAAACTGTTGTGTTTTCTCCATTATTGACATGGATAGATAGGGTTTACATGGTGTGAAAGTTTGTATGTTCCCATCCACCATTAGCGGTAGCCTTAGAAATCTTTGTTTTTGGAACAGAAATTGTTTCTAAATTGTATTCATGGATGTTCTGTTGTGCAAAAGCCAAATGTTTTTTTTTCTTCAAAAAAAGTGCTTTAAACAGACAAAATGTTTATGCTTTTAAAGGTTTTGTGTATAATTTGTAAAATAATTCCAAAGTGATAGACTATACACACAATTCTCTTGCTGCTAAGAAGCTTTCCTTATCTAGTCTTACACAAAGTTGCCTTATTGTGATTCACTTGTGTGCTGCTATATAATGAAATTTTGTATATGAAACAAGTCGTGTTTGCTTTTCTGTTGTATGTGTACTGGAGGGAACGCAACGGTTTGGTGCGGGACTGGAAGCGCTCGTGTTTGGCCATTGTGTCGATCAGCATGTTTTATTCTTTTAATGTTTCGTTTGTATCTTTATTCTGTCATTCTTGCTGCTTCTTTGTAATGTGTGCGTACCTCAGGTTAATTTGGACGGATACAGCAAGAGCCCATTCATCATTACCTCATCACACACCACACACATTGTTTTCACTCTTCTTTTTTTGGACGGGTCTCACTTTCTTCTGTCTGGATGAGAGGAAATATGGTGCTTCTTATCTTTAAATCAAGAAAATATCAACAACCAGTTGCCACTGAGGAATTTAAAGTGCCTATACCAAAATAGGTAATTTCACATATCTGGTGATAAGTCAAACTCGACCTATACTTTATGTACTGGAAAGACAAAACAAATTGATTTTCCTTCATTGAGTCTCATTGGCATGTTTAAACCAGTTCATTGGAAAAAAAAGGGGAGTATTGTTTATGTTTGAGGTACCTGTTGAGTTGAAGTTTAAACCACAAGAATGTTTTATTATTGTTCAGTATGGTTGTTGTTTCAAACCCCCCTCCTACTCTCTTCCATTATACCCATTTGCAACCATGCAGTGTACCTCAACAATTTCTCCTCAATAAATTGGCTATGATCAAATGACTCGTTTGTCTTCTTTTTGACATTGGTCTACATCTTTGCAGGATAAAAAATGCAGTTAGATTGTGTCTTTGTAAAATCTGCTACCACTAGATGGTGACTAAAGTACTGAAAATATGAATATGTTGTCTTAGTCTTGTTGTAAAAATAAATGATATGTATTCCTGCATCTGAAAAAGCACAAGTTTGTCAGTTTTGTATTGTGGTCATATATGAATAAAGTTGTATTAAGATAAACTATTTTCCCACACAGAAACCTAAATTTGTGTTAAAATGAATAAAAAGATAACATGCATACAAAGCCAGCGCTAGTGGTGCAGTACCTTAAAGTACAAATGAATGAATGCTGTAGTGGCCGAATGATAATAAATGCACATACCTTTGACCATTATGACCAAGTTGGTCATATGGTCTGAAAATTTGACACAATTGTACAAAATATTTGGTTTAGTTATTATACAGAGGGGTGTTTTCTGTAGTCATTAAGTGTTCGAGTATTATAAATGATGATCAATGACATTTTAATTACTTCTGACTAATATATCTTTTACCAAAGTAGTGAACATAGTGAATGTAATTTTCTGGGAAAAAATCTATTTTTTTCTAGATTTTTCTAAAAATCAAAAAATCAAATTCTCCTTGCTTGATTTTGTGATATTAAAATATTGACCTTTTAATTTAGTTGGACAGAATTGTTTGTACCCCTCTGTTAAAAAAAGAAAAACTCGACCAAAATGACCACTAAAATAACATGGAGCTGACAAATGTAAAAGTAAAAAATGACTGAAAACTAATAAAAATCAGACATTGATTTGAATTGTGGTTCAACAGAAGCATTTTAAAAAACAAATTAATGAAACTGGCCTGGTCAAAAATGATGGTACCCCTAGAAAAGACTGAACATAATTTCACCATAAGGACATATGGACACAACTAAAGTGTGTCTTTGTCAAGACTATTTTAAAGTAGTCTTAATGATCTAAATCCTACTGAACATCTGTGGAAAGAGCTGACATGCAGTCTGGAGCAGGCACCCTTCAAACCTGTGACAGCCGTAGCAGTTTGCTCATGAGGTGTGGTCAAAGTACCTGTCAACAGGTGCAAAAATCTCACTGAGAGTTACAGTAATTGCCTGATTGCAGTGATTGTCTCAAAATGTTGTGCAACAAAATATTAAGTTAAAGGTACCATCATTGTCCAAGCCAGTTTCATTAAAAAGCAATGTCTGTTTTTTTAATTTATGTTTGCTGCTTCAACAGTGAATATTTAGGTAAATTTTAATTACTTTTCTTCTAGGCCTTCTTGACTAAACATAAAGCATAATAAAATAAGACTTTATTTTATCCCACGATGGGGAAATTCTTTTGTCTGCAGCAGCAAAGTGACATTAAATAGTACAACTAGTACTAGTGTAGTACTGTGTTGTATAGTCTGATGGCTGTGGGGAGGAATGACCTGCGGTAGCGCTCCTTCTTGCACTGTGGGTGTAACAGTCTCGTGCTGAAGGAGCCTCTACAGTTTGGTGCAGGGGGTGGGAGGGGTTATGCATGATGGATGTTAGCTTAGCCAACATCCTCCTGTCCGCCACCTCCTCGATGGACTCCAGTGTGCAGCCCAGGACAGAGCCGGCCTTCTTAACAAGTTTGTTAGGTCTCTTCCTGTCTCTGCCTGTACTGCCCCCTGCCCAGCACACAACTCCATAAAGGACTACTGAGGCCACCACAGTGTCATAAAAAGTCCTTAGCAGCTGTCTGCACACACCAAAAGACCTCAGTCTCCTCAGCAGGTGAAGGCGACTCTGGCCCTTCTTGTACAGAGCGTCCGTGTTGCTAGACCAGTCCAGTTTGTTGTTAAGGTGAACACCCAGGTATTTAAATGTGTCCACAGTCTCAATGTCTGAGCCCTGGATGTTCACCGGTGAGTGTGATGGAGGGGACCTCCTGAAATCAAGAACCAGCTCCTTTGTCTTGCTGGTGTTTAGTATCAGGTGGTTATTTTCACACCAGCCCACAAAGTCAGA
>OMLM01010197.1:25908-39385 GCA_900302695.1 Helostoma temminkii | reverse complement strand
AAATTTTATATAATTTAGTATTCTTAATATACATATTGCTTACTAAAATAATTTAAATGAAGTGTAAAAACAAAAAATGTAAAGTATACTGTATACTTTTCATCAAAGCTGCAATAACTAATATTTTACATATTTTCTAAGAAATAAAATGACAAATAGGACATAAGACATGTGTTCACTCAGCTGTTCTAGTCTATTTCATGTGACTGTTACATACAGCCCTTTTGTTATTATCCCTGTGACACAATGCAATTTGCTACAGCCTACACATCAGTCTGTCAGTCACTTATGGAAACTTATGACTAATGACCAAAGCATAATTTCAGAGCTGTTTTGCACAGAGAGCTAACAGTTAATAGGAGCTTTGCTCAGGAGACAATCTGCGAGGAAATATGCATAGCTGCAGAACCAGGACAGGAACAACAAAGAGCAAAGGTACAGTCTCTTACTGTAAAGGAGCAATGTAGCCTAATGGGAGTGAAGGCAAAAGTAGTTTAGGGTAAAGGTTTAAATTTGGCTAAAGTAAAAACATGTAGTTTTGGTGGTTAAAAGGGTTTTATTGTCCTTTTCATGGTCTGATGTTATATACTATATATTATATTCTATATTCTATAATATATACAGTATACTTTTCTGAGCTGTCTATGTTACGCATAGTCGGTTGTGTTTGCATGCTGCATGCTGGCTGGTAATGAAACACCAAGGTTTTTGTCAGGCAAATTCATTTTGTTCTCAATAGTATTTCTCAAAATGTTAAACCATCTGACATCATAACTGGCCATCCAAGGGAAAAGGGGCCTTAAAGACGCAGGAGCTGAAACAAACTGTTTTAGCCTGAAGTCCAGAGAAACTGTTGCTTATAGAGACAATATAACATGTAAAAGCAGTTTTAACTTTAGTAATTATAAATCATATAATCTTTTATCAATGGAGCCCAGGAATATAATATAAATCTGAAATTGAGCTTAATATGGCCACTTTAATGTTGAATTAAGGAGCTATGTCAATGAAAGACAAAAACATGAGAAGAGGTTACCTAAAAACAATAAAGCGTATTAGCACTATAGCTAGTTTTAATCAGCTAGTTTTGTGATAAAGCTACACCAGCAGGTGTGTGTCAAACATCTGTGTACTGCTGCTATTGTAGAATCAGTGTATAGACTCAGTTAACAGTAGCTAAAGTATTTTAAGATGTAACAAAGTTCAAATTAGCTAACTAAAGATACTGACTTCTGACTACAGTAGCTCAACTATGCTGCTAACTGACTGTGTTTCCTTGCAGCTCTGTCTAAGCACAAATATTATCTGTTAGTATGAAAAAAAATCAAGCTCTATTATCTCCTGTGATTATGTGAACAGGTTGGAGACTGTGTCCTCTTCTTGTGTACTGCTGAAAGCCAGGCTAAAGTTAATTCCTGCTTTGGAGCCAGAGATGGGAACAATATCACATCTCATCCCTCAGGGGCCTGACACAGGACCAGATCACCTCCCTGAGTTTCATTATTTAATATCAGAGTGCTTTACTCAGAGGCTACAAGCAGGTCAGAGATTTATGGTCAGTGTTCAATAAGAAGTGTGTCACATACATGAGAAAACACAAGCACAGACACATCCAGCCCTGGATTTACAGACGCTAGTTTTGGTACAGAGATAAAGAGACAGATTGATGCAGATTCAGATGGGACAGTCTGGTTAAGGGTGACAGAGAAGAACGTGAACGTAAAAAGCGGAGAGGAAGGTGATTAGATGAGGATGGACAGTGTCCAGGCCAAGTTTCAACGCAGGAGAGAAAAATTTGATGAGAGGTCCCAAGAAAAATAGAAACTATTGGCCACAGACATTTTCCATCTTTTCTTTTCTTTCCATTCTTGATAGGAAACACACAAGATGAGACAGAAGACCAACAGCTATACTACAACTAGAAACAGATGTGGTTATCATTCATAATTTAAATCATCAATAAGAATTATATGATGCGAATGAACTGACAGTATAGTCATGATTACTCTTCATTTGTATCACATTGTTTTCCAACCATAATGGCCATATACTGCAGTTTTGCTATTTCTGACACTCTTGGGGGGGATGTTCAGACATCCTTTGGTTTGGGAGATAAAACAAACCAGAAATTAATAAAAAGAAAAATAACATCCATTATTTTTTATTAGTAATTCCAATAACTATATACCACACAGCAGAGGCTGGAAAGACAAACACTGCTATTGATATCATAATTTTTTAATTTTATGAAATGACATGCTCATGGTTAAATCATACATCAAATCAATCAGTTGGCCCATAATACTGTCTAGAATTTTGAATATGGTTAATAATAAAGCCCTGATATAGCTGCAAATGTTTTTGTAACAGGTTATAGGTTAAAGGTCTGGAAAGGTGTGAGCTTTCACTTCGTAAAAACAGACCAAGTGTGGGTATGCACAGGTCAAGTCTCTTTACAAGACGACTGAACTACCAGACCAATGTTGTACTTTTTAATTGTTACTGACAGGACAATTACTCTTCAAGCTTCTTGCAGCTTGAAGTCCCTGATAATCCACAATGTCTGGTTTAGGTTGAAACTCTAACATGCTAACAATGCTCACTTCCTATCATTTTATTTGAGTGTACCCAGACCTTTTATGTAAGGAAAAGTAGCAATACTACATAGTTAAAATACACTGCTCAAAAAAATAAAGGGAACACTTAACACATCCCAAATCTCGATGAATGAATTCTCCCAGTTGAAAATCTTTCTATCTAGTGGAATGCGTTGAGAACAAAATAACATAAGAGTGATCGATAGAAATCAAAATCATTATTCCATGGAGGTCTGGATTCAGAATCATACTCAAAATAAAAGTGGAAAAGTCAGATCACAGGCTGATCCAACTTCTGTGGAAATTCCTCAAGACAGTTCAAAATGAGACTCAGTAGTGTGTGTGGCCTCCACGTGCCTGTATGTACTGCCTACAACGTCTGGGCATGCTCCTGATGAGATGACGGATGTTCTCCTGAGGGATCTCCTTGGATCAGGGCATCAGTCAACTCCCGGACAGTCTGTGGTGCGACATCGGTGGATGGAACGAGACATGATGTCCCAGAGGTGCTCGATTAGATTCAGGTCTGGGGAACGGGCAGGCCAGTCCATAGCATCAGTGCCTTCATCATGCAGGAACTACTTACACACTCCAGCCACATGAAGCCTAGCAATGTCATGCATCTGAAGGAACTCAAGGCCCACTGCACCAGCATATGGTCTTACAACGGGTCTGAGGATCTCATCCCGCTACCTAATGACTGTCAGGCCACCTCTGGCTAGCACATAGAGGTCTGAGGGGCCCTCCAAGGAAATGCCTCCCCAGACTGTGACTGACCTACCGCCAAACCGGTCATGCTGGAGGACGTTGCAGGCAGACGTTTGTCACATGTGACATCCGTCTGTAAGCAGAGGTCCCACTTGTGGACGTCGGGCCCTTATACCACTCTCACGGAGTCTGTTTCTGACAGTTTGCCTCTAATTTACACCTGTTGTCTGTTTTATTTGCACAACAGGTGTAATTGATTCACAATTAGTGTTGCTTCCTAACTGAACAGGTTGATATCCCAGAAATGTGATGGACTTGGACTTACATTTGTTCCCTTTATTTTTTTTGAGCAGTGTACTTCATTACATGTTACATTCATAACATTATTACACAAAAGTAAAAAAGCATTGGCTCAAAAAAAACAACACACAACAGATGGATAGATTACTAGCTGTTCCTCAACATCATTACACCTTGTTTACATTACTTTCCTACAAATGCAGTAGCTATTTGTAGTAGCAGCTGCCATCTTGAGTTGTTGTTGTGGAATCTTTATCATCTTAACTTTCCCTCCTTTATAATGTATAATGTAATTTGTCTGGACAAATCAATGCTCTGTTATGTGAAACTGTAACAAACATGGTAATGTTGTCTAAAACCCCAGTATGTATTGCCACACTGTATTGCCCACTACAGAGTAAGCTCTTGTGTGGGAATAATAAATGCAACAACAGAGGAGTGTTTCTGATGCAGCTATAATCTATACTGTTCCTAGAATTTGTAATTGCCAATTTAAAATATACTAGATGTTATAACTCATAGCCACCTCAAATACAAAACTATCATCCATATGGTTCAAAACCTAATCCATACATCCTATCCTCGCCAGTGTAACATGCACCATATACCCTACAAAGACACTTCACACTTTTAGAGATCAATGTTCAGTGTGGTCAACCATAATCCCACCACCCCCCAGTTTTCCGATGGTGCACAGTCAATCGCACCACCCTGATCTGTGAGGCTGACACTAATGCACAGGTAATAGAGCACATCGTAACCCGCACATGAACAGACAGTGGAAGCATGATCAATAGGCAACTAACAGGTAATATAATATTGATGGAACTACAATTACAAGGAAGGTGGGAAGATGTATGGGATTTTATGTCTGTGTGCATGTCATGTCTTTACAACTGCCCATGCACTGAATGTGTGCCTGAGTTAATATACCGTTTTACACCACTAATATTTCTTTGGAAAACCTGATAAGCCTGTGCGTTTGTAACAGCAGTTCTTCAGGCTGCAACTGACCTGCTGAGTAGTCACGAGGCATAAATTAAATCAACTACACAGCAACCGTGATGTTAATATCAAGACTACATTGGCACAGATTTGTGAATGAGTCCCCAGTTATACATAGATCAGATATTGTATTAAAATAATCAAACAGAGAAATTCATCTTTCTTTCGAAGATTAAGTGTATTATGAAGAAATGCCTGTGACTATCATGTCAGCTCTCTACAATATCCTATTACTAAACTGAGTGAGATAGCATTTGAGCTAACCAAGTGCTGAACTGCAATGAAACCTCTCAGTAAAAATCCATCTAGAGGTAATCATTGCTGCATATAGGTATGTAATCCTGAGGCCAAAATGAAATACCAGAAGTCCAACTCTGGTGGTCTTCTGTATAACATCACTGACAGTGAAGGAGAAAATGACTTAGAGGTCAAAGTAAATGTCCCAAAAAGAGTGGGAGTGCAAATCAGGCGAGCCTGGGTCTCATAATCCAAATATAACAGACATCTGTGGAGGTTCAATAAAACAGTCCCTGTTTAAAGGCAGACAGAGACGGTTAGCTGGCATGGAGGTCAGTATCAAATGTCAACACAAAATACAGTAAAATAATAAAGGAGACAGTAGAAAAATTACTGAAGCCCAGAGAGTCACTGGCCAAACATAAGTCTGCTGCCTTCACAGACTTAATCACTGGCAGAGGCTGAAACATTGACATGCGGGGAAAACTGAGCATGAAATATAACATGACGGACTGTGCACTTGTCCTGATGGAGACATAAGGATTCTCCCCATGCTGTAGGTTTGAACTAACCTTTCATCTACTGCACTCAGTTGATCTAAAGACAGACATGTCATTGCATACAGAGACAAAGGTTAGGGCCAAGGTTGCCCACCCATGAAGCATGAGCAGTACACACTTTCAGTCCCAACTGTTCCATTCATGTCTTTGTCTGCTCTGTCTGTTCTCCTAATAAAACTTGATTAGCTTCTCCTAAATAGACATGAAAAAATCATTAAATGGTGATCACACAAGGTTAAACTTTGAGCTGGAAGCTGGCTATCCTGTGCCCTAAAGGACCTCAGGATCTTCTATATAAACGCAAAAAGTAGTATACATTCACTAAGTCGATAAATCACCCAGCAAGTAAATCACCTGTCTTCACCCTGTCTTCAGTTTACTGTACATTGTTCAAGCTCTGCGTGTTTGTGTTTCCTCTCATTCTCAGCAGATGTTTCACTGTTAAATCCCCAGAGCCTCCCTGCATTCCTGTTTATTCACTTATTTAGCTGAGCATGACCTACTCTTCCTTCCATTTTAATCAAGACTCAGCTTAACATCCTTTGTCAAACTACTGCTGACATCCTATTACCCCTGGCAGAGCTTGCCTGAGCCCTGTCCACAGACTCACTCTTAATATACATCTCTCTGTGTGTTCCCCCCCTCTCAAACATACTGAAGAGCCTGACTGGTTATTACCTTCCCAGTCACATTCCCCCTCTCTCTTTATCATCCCTCCCCGTCTCTGCTGGTCTGGACTGGCTGCCGAGGCCACGCTAATGCGTTGCAGTACATGATGGCTCTGACTGGGATGGAGCCATAATTCGTTCCATTCCTTTTTATTAAACCCATACCCACACTGTTATTAGTGCTTGGTGAGGAGAGCTGCTCTGTAACAGTGTGATGTCTTCCATATGTGATGTTACTACCATCCCAAGGAGAGAGGACCAGAAAACACAGATGAGACAGAGCTTTTTTTTTCCTGTAATGGTAGCATTTGGTTTGAAGAAGCCCTAAGTGACATCCATGGGTTCAGAGCAGCATGGCTTGCTTCAACAGGCGTCTAATGCATCAGTTCAGCTGCAATGCAGGACTCATTATAGGCATTTCTGCCATGGATAAGCCTGCCTTTGATGCATTCCTCCTGCATGTCTTGTGTCTTTTACATTAGCACATCAGGACTGCCATGTCTCTGACTTTATCTTTCACAAAATATGTGCACAGTATCTGCTGCCTGTACTGCACTTTCAAAGCTGCAGTACAAACTTTGTCATTGACATCTGTTATGTCTTTTACATGCCCTATTTTGAATCAAAAGAAAAGTTAAACATTATGGTAAATGCCCTTGTTTGTTTTTGTGCCAGGATCTGGATTTGAAGACCCATCTGTATGTTAAAGCTGAAGACAGTAGCCAGTTAGCTTACCATGATGATTGAAAAAACAAAATATGTACGAGGTATACCATGATCTCTATAGCTCATGAAAAACATGGTGCCCTTACTGTATGTGATATATATTGCTCTAAAATCAAGGTGCAAAAGTAGCAAAATGTCCAGAGTTATTTTTAAGATAGCTAAACAGCAATTGAGTTATGTCAAATACATTTAAATAAAATAAAACCACATTATCTTTCTTGCAGAGTTAACTGAGGTGACTAGTTTCATTCATTTATATGTTTACATTTTATATTTAAACGTTATCCAGGCTGGAGAGATTTAGCGTAGCCTACTTTAGCCCTGAGATATGTCAAACTGTACTTTGTCCAGCAGATTAAAGGATTTTGTGACTGATGTGATACATTAGCTTGAGGAACAGAGGAGCCTAATGTGTTTCTCCCACATTCTTGGAGGAGCAACACACAGTTTATAACACAGATATCGGAGATCTAGTCTTAATGGGCAGAGTAACCTTGAATGAGAAATTTAAATTTCAGTGGTTCCTTCTGTGTTAATAGTATCTTTGGCAAACAGATTTTGACATGATGCGTACATGAATGTCTAATAAGTATGAGAAAAATAGGAATATATAATGGCTATAAAAAATTACATTACATTTGACCAATAAAACTCTCGTATATTTCACAGAGACTGATGAAGCGGTTTGTCTTCATATATTAAGGACATATGGACAATGCCTTACATGTAACATAAATTTCACGTGTCATAAAAATCACCACCTTAACAAAACACCACTGAAATCATTTATCAGTCATCTTGTCATTATTGCCATAGAGCACAAAACTGTCTTGCTTTGTACCATTTTAGGGGCCAATGTTCCAGAACACAATGATTTCATTGTTCAGCTGAACATATGCAGCAAAGAAATGAGAGCTTCTGTTTCATATATCATTCAGCAATAATTGAAGAAATGTGTTTTTCCGCTCATTTGAGGAAGCAAAACCTCTCAAAGTTTTTTTATTTTGAAAAAAAAAGATCGTTGGGGTCAAATGTGGTGTGAAATATATCTGTCAGGGCTTGTCAGAGGGAAACTATAGTGGATGTTATGAAGACATCTGTGATAGACAGACAGCAGGACTGACTTTGATGTTGCTAAAATACAGCTCTAAGTCTTTCCACAGTTAAAATGATGGAAACTTCTCCGGGTAACATTACATTCACAGTGGCAGTGTATCAGGCTAGATTTGTTGTCTGAGTAATTCTGTATGAGTCATTACTACAGACCATGTATAGAAACCCAAATCAGATTGAGGATGAGTGAAACAATACCGTATTGCACCATAATAGTTCTACTAGACATCTTGTATCTTCTAAATTTAGATCAGAAAGTGCAACAAGATGTAATTATATGAGCACTTCAAACCGTTGACTGTGTGGGAAATGGTTTTGGTCTCCCTTCTGGACTGTTTCACATTTTGCATTTGTTTGTGTGTTTTATTTAAATTTTAGCTTGTTTGTTCACTATTTTCACTTCCGTTTGCACCTACATCAATAGTCTGGAAATGCATTTATTCAGAGCATGTTGGTTGCTGGCATGCTGATACTGTATTAGCATTCAGGTCAAAGCAGCACTGTGCCTATAGAGTCCCAAAGGCACCAGTTAGCTGTAGTTAAATATATACATTCCCATTTTGACAAAGTAATATAATTATTGCCATTATCAATACACAAGCCCATAAACAATTTGACGTTCAAAATAGCACTAGCAGTCATGGTTGCTGAGCATGCTACAGATTAAATTTATCTGCCCATCCCCCACTAAGTTGTCAATGAGCACACAACAAATATGGATTACGGTTATAACTGTAGAAACTAGACAGCAGTAGGACAAGAAACATACCTGAGCTGGGTGTGTAGGCCGTGGTACCTGTTTTGTGTAGATGGTGACATTTAAAGAACTCAGGCCGCAGCTGAATCAAAACACAGTTAATTTTTATATTCTTCATCATCAAGAAAATGTTGACTGGCAACAACATTCAACTTCAAAGTGTGTTTATTTGTAACAAAAAAATAATTTTGAAGCTTAATTTTATATGACTTAATGTCACATTTCCTGTGGAACTTGATCAGTATGTCTCACAGGTTTGACTTGCAAAACAAGACGACTGTAAATTACAAATAGAACGTCAAACACACAATCATAGAAATGACACCACCACTGCCACATTGCTGCTCTCATTGCCTTAATGTGGTGGCCCAATAATGAGAGCTGACATCATGCGTGCCACTGATTTCTGCCTTTGTGCTGTTTTTCAACAACATGTTATTAACATTATTTAAGGTTTCCTACACGGTCGCATACGCCACTGGACATAAGTGTGAAGAGGCAGAGTGCATTGTTCTACCAAAGCGCCAGCTGGATTCTGTGGTTTTGAGCAGACCCAGCATTGCAGCAGCTACAATATAGTCAGTCACACAGGTGGCAGGGAAATTACAGTGTACACATACTTGTACAGTAGTTTGGATGTCTTCCACTTCTGGAAGCCAATAAAGACTGCACAGACTGCTGCCAACTGCAAAAGCTATACTTGGATGTAGAAGTTTGGGCTGTGCCAAGATATTGCTCACCATACAGCACTCAATTAGAACAAAGTGTTTTAATGATCAGATTCAATGAAATAACGATGATTGGTTCCATTAGGATCTTACAGGAGTTGGTTCCCTGAGATTTATTTTGTTCTTAACAATAGCTCTATTGTCTTTGCATGTGTATGCTCATACATACATCTTTATGTTTCTGTGGGAACCTAGAGCCCTTGGAATACCAACCTACAATAAATTCTACAACTTGTCTACTCACTTCCTGCAAAACAAATGATGACATTTTTTCATACATCACATACAGTATGACACAGACAGTAAATACCAGTTCCAAGACTTTCTGATTACAAATGGTCATTTAGATCAAACAGATCTGCAGCCCTGTTACTATACAAAGAAAAACACACATGAGGGAATATGTAGCTGCCACATCCTGTCAATCCCTGTGGCTCTAACAGGACTTGGCTCTGGTTTATGTGTTGTCTTTGTGTTGCCATGTCTCTGAGTAGTCACTGGTGTCTTTACTTCCTTCTTAGGCCTCATGTTTTATACAGGGTGAGCAGTTCAACCACAAATCTCCTGTCTGGTGCCACCATGGAGGTCCAGTGAGCAGCTGCAAAATTAACAGTGGTAAAATAAGTACTCACATCTTAAACTTTAGTAAAAGTAGCAGCTTCACAATGTTAAAATACTCCATTACAAGAATGTAATGTCAGTAAAATATAAAAAAAGAAAAAAGTAAAATATACTTAAAGTCTATAACTGCAAATAGTGACATCGAATGGGGAAGAGGTTTGAAAGAGCATTATCCTGTACATAAGCAGGGAAGTGATGTACGAGATGTCACTTGAGTCAGCCTTACTGGGTCTGAATACGTTTGTAAAAGGAAAAAAAAACATCTGTGTTATAGGAAAGGTATTAAGGAAAATAATTTTCTAATAATCTATTTATTAGATAAGAAATAATATGCTTTTTTAGCCTGCAGTGTCACTACTGACATTACAGAATATATAGCATTACAGAAACAAATCTGTCAAATTATTGAGTCAAGTTGAGCTGCTTTGTTGGTGATGTAAACACAATTTTGCACAATATGAAAAAAGTTAAATTTAACAAGACTCTATATACAGAATACTCTAATAATATAGAAGCATAAAAGAAAGCTTCACTTTTCAATACAGTCACATTCTTAATGAAACATGTATTGAATGCGTTGTTTAAAGGCTTGGTATGATGGCTGTGTTTCCAAATTAAGTTTGTCTTATCATTACAAGCCCAGGGTCTAGAGATCAGAAAATCTTTTAAACACATGAAACAAATGCGTTTACAAGACCCTGATTGACATGTCAGTGGCAAGTGTCCGCTTAGTTTAGCTGAGATTGACAAGGTGCATATTTTTCAACACATTTTTTTTTTGTTTCTTGGTTTCTTGCATATCTGAATAAGTGTAACTGTAAACTGGAAGACTAAGGTTTTAATGTTTTGAAGTGTTTAAAGTGTCAACAGTGATTATTCCACTTGTTTTCTTCATTTTTCTTTCTTGTGTGACAGTAAACATGGCATAACACATAGTGCTGCAGTATGCATAGACATGTAGAAAAGAGCACACACACACACAAACGCACACACATGCACACACTCATATATAGTAAGATGAAAGATTAATAGTTGAGGAGTGGTCAGATGGCTGCAAGTACTCTAGGGAGCTGACCTGAGGCAAAGAGGCCATCTAATCACAGCACATTCTTACTACATAACTGTGTTTGCTACCCTGTGGGTTCAAAGCCCTGCAGGTACTGTATGTGCAGTCAGATTTGAATAAAGTCATGCCATCAAAGCAATCTCTGACTGCTTATCATAAAGACATTCAAAAAGATATTTAAATCATTACAAAAACAATATTGGATTAAAGTATGATTGATAAACGATAAACAGAGGCTTTGAATTTATTTTGAATAAATCACTGAATAAATCAATTCACTTGATTTAGCTGATGATATTTTACAGTGCCGCTGTGATTAATGGATTTGCAAACTGTAGTCAGAAAAGCCTAATGAAATTAGAATTTGAAATTTCCTTTCATTTGAATAGCCGGCCGCTGGTGCGAACAGCAGATCGATTCTTCTGTTTCAGATTATGCAACACTATACAGCACAGCACCCATCAACACATTAATGGAACATTGCTCATCAGATTGTTTGCTGAGAAATAATCTCTGTTGGCTTTGCGTTATTGTGTTATAAAACACCATTATGGTTGCTACTGAAATGTTTTTATAAGATATTAAGAACTGTAGAATTACACCAACAGACATATCACTGCCTTAAAATCAACATTAGTCACAGGGAGGAGATATCTGGTCCAAAAGCCTGACCACAAAGATTAGTCACTGTGGAAGGGCATCAAGATTGTGTGAAACTGAAAGAGGGTTTACTGTCACGCATGTTGATTCCTGCTTAGGTGTATAAGACAGTATCACACATCAAAAAAAACTTTGTGCTATCACAACACCAGTAATCTGTTATATTCATCTCGGCAAAGCTGTCTGAGGGAAAGTCTGACGTTGTGAATGATGACTGGGATGGATTAGCAATGTAATATCAAAGTCTGACGTGCTGGGTTGTTCACAGTGTAGACTTCAAACCAAGTGACTCACATAGTGTACAAATATAATGTGAATGTGTGTGTGTGTGTGTATGTGTGTGTGTGTGTGTGTGTGTGTGTGTGTCCTTGTGTTTATTTGACAGCTACCAGTCAGTGATAGCAGCTGTATTTTTCTATCCCGTTTTGCATGTTTGTGCAGCTGTAGGTGTTTACTGTACTGAAATGTGTGTTGAAATGATGGATTTCACCTTAGGCAACATCACATAATCTCTATCAACAGGTATTCATTATACTTCCGGTGGTTTTGTGTGGTTATATGACATGTAGAGGCTGCATTTTCTTTTGCTGTGACCCATGTTTACTGTTATGAAAACTAGAAAATTACCTGGCCACATAGCACTTAAAGCAGGGTCTGTATAAAAGTGCATTATTTTATTTGTTGGTTCCTCATGCAACATCTTGGTTTACGTATTTATTTCTCTTTTAGTTTAGCCAATTTTCTGTGTTTAATGATTGTCTATGTCTATGGCATAGTCACTGAGAAATATGATGCAGCAATCCCACACATTTCTACAATAAAGTATCAAGATTACAGCCCTGTGTAAAATGTTAAAATATTTTTATTTATTCATATTGTTACTGTAATGTGGTTGTGAGTGTGAAAGTCTACTTTATAGGGGAAAAATACTGCTCACTTTGTCATACATGAACTTTACTGTAAATACTTTGTGCCGCAATAAATTTAGATGTTTCCCACTGTATTTGAAGGCAACAGTGAGCTGCGAAGTCGCGTGAGGACGCTTTGCCGGGAAAACCTGTACTTTAGCTGTTAGCTTAGCTGTTAGCTGTTTAGCTGTTAGCTAAACTGTGAAGAAGAAAACAGACCCAGGTAAATGTTAAACTGTAAAGTGTGTGGTTTGTGTGCAACTGTGCTATTTTAATTAACGTATCCTTAAAGTTAAGATTCAAAAATGAATTTATATATCTGATATATATATGTATTATAATATTAACAAGTTAGCTAACCACCTTATAACCTACATTTCATGCTAAGCCATATTTAAGGTTAGCTCATTCTAAGTTACTTACCTAACTACTAAATCTTGCATATTACTTTTACGTTAAGTAAATGGGTGTTAATCTTGGTTATAATATAAACTATGGTTTATATATATTTTTTTCGTATTTAATTAAAACCCAAATATTCACTGTAACGGTTTTATTTGTTTTCTTCAATTTACAGAGTTAGTAAATGTAATACAAACTGGATTATGAATCAACAAAATGGCTGCTCAGACCTACATTGCCATCTCTGAGCTTCATCCCAATTTCTCTCACCCGGCAAGTTCTGATAATTTTAAGGCAATTAGAGCAATTTAGTAGCTTTCTCTTCTGTCAGTTTAGTATCTCTTTTGGTGTCTAATGTTGAGAGTTAGAAATAATTTTATGTTTATATTATATTTGTTATAACTTATACTTTGTCTGCAGA
>OMLM01010197.1:4241-16645 GCA_900302695.1 Helostoma temminkii | reverse complement strand
ATGTTTATTTATTAAAACATTCTGAGTTTGCTTAAAAAGACATGGAAACCTCAAAAGGGTACATTTAACCGAATTGTCTATAAATAAAGATTTTGTAGTGTGGCTATTTTCTGTGGAGATGACTAAGTGGCTGTCCAGCAGTGGCTGTGATATTAAAAGTAAATCTAATAGAGACTCTTAAAATCTGCGTCATGAAGTGGCTTGGTCAGAGCACAGACCTTTATTCAATGGTTCAATAGAACCATTCATGTCAGAAAAGAATATGGCTGAGCTGAAGCAGAGATCCAGCATGTCTCATGACGATTGAGCAAGTCATACCCACAGCTAGAGCAAATATTTGTTTGAGGTTACTGCTGTTGTTTGAGGTTCAGCCATTTGCTGAACCCTTAACTTTTTTAACGAATATGTTCAAAAACGAATGTATTCAGAAAATACATTAAAGTATCCTTATTTCTTGTTATTACCTTAAGCACATTGTGACGTACATAACTAAACTGTAAGCAATCAAAGTATGTAAGCAACTTATATCATGTTTATTTTTCATTACTGCAGCATTGAAAAGGTCACTCTACAGCATAGTTAAGTGTTCAGGTTTCAGTCCGACATGTTGCTTCGTTATGGAGTTGCCAGCTGGCTAATTTTAAACTTTAACTGCCCATGCACAGGGTGTGTGGGAAGTGACAAATGAATCCTAAATTCACGTTGTGGCAAATGAAACAATGCCATGTAACTCCAGTATTAAACAATGCATTTGTAGAGGGCTATTTTCAGTGGTGGATTAATACACATTACGATACATGTCACTTAGGCCCTAACTGATTTGTTTTTTAATAGTTTAGATGCAAAAATTGAAGCTTTTTTTTGAGGGACATTGAAGACATTGTTAGTTTTGGTCTTGATTTTATCCAAATATCGTTAGAGGTTTTTCCTTTTATTGACATTTAATGTTTATGTCCAAGCAATCATTTCTAAATAACAGTACAAGTGTGGCTGTTCTCACCCTCGACCCTCCTGGTCCAGTGGACAGACCTGTCCTTGCACAGAGCCTGTAAAGGCTCCTCCAGTGTGGATGCCTCCACCTGACTGGCCGCCAGGACACCCAGGAACTGCATCTGCCTCTGGGTTTCATTCCCAGACAGCTGGAACTGACTCTGCTGAGAACGATATCACAACATATGAAAATCCACAACAGACTTTTATGTTCTACACAAATGAGTGAAAACACCTGAGCTGCAGTGTTATTTAATAAGTGTGAGAAATCATTTTCATCTCACAGCAACAAAGTAATATGAATAAATTGTCATCAAACAAGGGAGATATGCAGAAGAATACCAGGATAGAAACTCGGGCTGCTATTAGACTGATGAGGTCAACTCGGTTGCACATTTGCGCTATTCTTTGTCACAAAGGCTGTTTGTAATTGCACCACTTACACCTCTGATTGGCTCTGATGGTAAACCACTTAAAGTACTGTTATGCCTGAGTGGATCACATAACAACCAGTTTTCCAGTGCTGTAAAAGACCAATTGTGCCTCAACACAGAGACAAACCACATCTCCTCTCCGTCCATAAGAGGCCTATCCTACTTCTCATAGATTAAATGACCATTAAATGACCAACAGCAAGGTTTGAATACTGAGAAGCTGTATGAGATATGTGACACCACGAGACGGGATCACAAAAACGCTCAGAGACTCAACTGCAGCTTTTGATGCGTGGAAATAGGCTATTGTGCAAAAAAAGATGATAAGGAAGAGAAATCCCTCTCAGTTTACCAGCAAGGTTCACATCACATCTCCTTGTGTGGCATTCACCTGTTCATAAATTGCAACAAAGTATCAGATAGTCCCACACAAATAATATCAGAGGGCAACAGAGCTCAATTCTGTATTGACTGAGTATGTACTATGGACGTCACTACTAGAGACTTAAGAGTATTTGCCACCAGGCAGATACACACAGTCCTTCCCTGACTAGCCAGTGCGTCAGGTGGTATTTTAATCAACACAAACAGAGGAGTCTTAAAAGCGTAAAAGCTCTCACACAGAGTGGCCATTGTGCCCGCTCCAGGCTTCGGACTCGCTGTCGTAGCCTCTTGTAAGAAGATCCTGAGCACGCTGGGGGGGCCTGGAAGGATCGCATGTGCTGAGGAATTCAGGCGTGGAGGTGAGAGAGGGAGACTATACGGCTCTTCAAGGCCCTGTATGCTTCACCCATCTCTTTGTGCAGAGTGGCAAGGAAGTCATGCAAAACATATGAAACCCAGCAGGCCTTGGCTCAATGGTTAGACCTATGAGTCGCAGTCACAAATGCCAGTTCACACATTAGCCGGTGACTTTAGAAACACCTGGCAGAGCTTAAAGGGCAACCTCAACTTTCCTAATATGCCAAGGTATGTTTTGTAGTCTCACATATCCTAAACGTAGCCATGGAAACCTTAATATGTAGCATCAGTCTTATGTTCTCATGTGTTGAAATGTCACTGCCTTTTACCTCATGTGTTGACGCTTGCAAGAGGGAGTGTACGTTGTCATAGTCAGACTGCTCCATCTTCTGCAGGAAGCAGCTGTCCTGGTCGACGGGTTTGTAGCATATCAATCCCTGTGACACAACAGTAGAATATCAGCCACTTGTATTACTTTTCATTTCTTTCAGCTTATAATTAAATTATATTTTAAATCACGTGTACATACATGTTTGATGTCAAAGAGCACAGTGGATGTCTGATTTGGTGGCGAGGTCACAGAAAAGGTCACCAGGTCATTCTGCTGGTCCACAACAGCCGACTGGTTGATCGCAACTCCAGCCTCATCTGGAACGGTAATTCTCACAATCTGTACAGGCTGTAAAAAAAGATTTCATGTTAGAAATAAAGTTAGAGCGATTGGATCGAGATTGTCTGGTGGTTGTGGAGGTTGTCACACCTTGGATGAAGGCTTTGACAGCTCCAAGTGCCCTATCACGCCGAGGACAATGATGACCAGGAGCAGGAAGGCTGAGAGGCTGACCCAGAATGCTTTGTGTGGGAAGTGGGATTGGGGCGACACAGCAGGGCCCCCATCCTAAAGAGATGTTGCCACACAAGGGAAGCATCACTCAGACTGACAAGCTGTTTAAACAATACTTGGCATCCTAGTATGGGATGGCTAGAAAGGTGACATTGTAATTTGCGACTTTAAGCGACATCTATCCAACTTGTCCAATATAGAAAAATGAGTGGACTTACCTACAAATCAAAAAACACCATTTAATGCCAGTGCATCCTCAATGAGCTGTAGATGAGCTTACCGTACACTGTGCTTCCTCCAAACGGTTTTCTGAACGTTTCCAACACCTCAACATCCTGTGACCCTTGACGGCACCTCACTCGGTCTGCTTCCTTCTCGTAGCTATCGGCATGGAGCTGTGGTCATGACCAGCGCTGACTGAGACTGATGACTGAGACCTGACCGGCTTCTCTTTGTCCCCACAGACCTCCCCCTTCCCTCCACCTCCTCCTCCTTTTCGGTCTTACTGTATCCCTCCTAAAGCAGTCAACCAGCTCACCTCACTCAAAACTCTGAATCTTGCCAATTGCCAAGTCATGTTTTCTGTCATTTCTTCCTCATTTATGTCTTCCCTAACTAATGTGACTTAAAGTACCTCTTTAACATCATCTATCTTTCCATTGTCTCAGTTCCCTCTCACTCAAACATACATGCTCAAAAGAAACTGGCTGCCCTTCAAAGGCCAGACAATGAACAAAGGGGTGAGGCAGGTACAGCTTGGAAAGCCTCTCTCATCAGGTGAGAGGTGATACGTGGGTCCGACTGCTGCTGGTGCATCCAGCCGATGACAACCCAAGGTGACTTTAAGAACAAGATTTACAGGGAAGTTTGCTGTGTCCACTTTGAACTTACAGTCACAGAGAGCAGAAGCTGGTTTGGTTGAGACAGTTTGGTTTATTACAGACCTGAACGTTGCTTTTAGTGATTCTGGGACAGTGACAGGAAAAAACAGAACTTTAAAACATGTATGTCATTCTGTTGATCATTTATGATTTAACTTAGGAACTGACATGACAAATTGGATAACTGTTCTGTTGAGGAAGGTTTGAATCACTCCAGTTGAGTGCCTCTCACACTTATACTCTGCTTGTTACCCATAATGCTGTAAACCTGAACACACATATTATGAAACTATTGATGCTTTTTGTGCTTATTTCCCTTCTTGAGTTTGACTTGTAGTTGCTTAACAGGAGATTGCACCACAGACAAAGTAAAAACATTTCAAAGTAAACTCACCTCTCATCTTTATCAAAAATGGACCTACAGTCTTTTAACACATTGAAACAATACTGGAAATCACTGCTAATATGGTATTAATAATAAATCATTTACATCATATTTTTTAAATGGTTGAGTAAGTGACAGGAGCACTGATAAAAATCTAAATAGTTTCACTAAAGTCCTTCTCTCCTGTCATAAGAGTTGTGACTGACTTTGTTGCAGATGACTTTTTAAAAAAATATTCCCTTTAGAAGACCATGGGCCCCTGCATGTGCCAAGGTGTGCAGATTCCTCAGGTTTACAGCAGCCCCATATCACGTAGCTACTCTTCAGTCCTGACAGAGTTTGCAGCAGCCTCACCCCTGCAGAGCTGGAAGGAGGTCTGCGATGCTCTCCACGTAATAATCCGGCACCATCCCCTGCCGCTCTGCACACCCGCTCTTCTGATGGGCCTCAGCATCAGCCAGAGTGCTGACCCCCGTCAGGGTGAGCAGGGTCTTCAGGCCGCAGTTGGACCCAAGCAAGATGTCCGTGTCGAGACGGTCGCCGACCATCAGGCAGCTGTCGCGGTCCACACCAAACTGGGACACCACGCAGTCGAACATGAAATGGTTGGGTTTGCCCACCGTCTGGGCCTTGCGTTGGGCTGCTGTCTCGACGGCCACCAGGAGGGAGCCTGTACCTGAGAGGAGAAATGAGGGCCAAGAGGTGAGGAGGCCTTTTACGTCATGTTCCTAAAGATCACAACAGTTTGATTTACAATTCCTGTGTCATATGAGTTTCTTAAAGGATGTGTTCCATGAGAAAATGGATGCTGAAATCAATGCAACTAGTGCAACTAATGACGTGGTCAAGTATGGGCGAAGCAACAAAATACCACATTCCCAATTTATATCACATGTTTTAAGCATGAGACCAAACATATGACTACCAGTAACATCATCGGGGTTACTTTCTAACACTTGACAGGGCTGTTTTCACAAAATGTGCAGTTCTCTTTGTGGCAAGTTCACTGTGAGAAATCAGCTGAGTCAAATTTGTCGTGTTCCACTATTTATTGAGGTCACAGGATCTGTAGCAAATTCAGAGTCATCAAGTTTTGAATCTCATTCGTCATTCATTTTGCTGTTAGATATTCAGCAAACACTGCTGAACTTTGGCACCGGCTTCACCTTTAGACAAGAAGAAAATAGCCTTAAAATAAATAACTTCCCTATGGGAGAAGTGCCTTGAATTGCAGCTAACAAAAGTGGTTGAGTTAAAGTGTGTAAAAGCTTCACTAACACTGGCCAGCATGTGTTGTGCGAATCTGCTGAGGCCTTACCTGGGACAGCCTTGCCCCCCTCCAGAGGCAGCTTGGTGTCCCTGTTGGTTCCCACAAACAGACAGTCCTGCTGGGTCAGGTACTGAAAGGCTCTGTTCAGCTTCATGTAACTGAACTGTTCATCAAAGCCGACCAGCACCGCTTTTACCTCGGGGTCCAGAGGCACGTTGGCCCAGTCGGTCTGCTTGCCGAAGATGTGGTCGGGTCCCACCCCGGTCTGCTGGATCCCCACCGCCTCCAGCTCCTGCTTCATCGCGTTGCTGCCTATCAGGTACACTTTTCCCTCCAGCTTGCAGACCGTCTTCAGGTACATGGCGGAGCAGTAAGCGGTCCCAAACACTTCCTCTTCGTTCACGTCGAACCCCAACATGGACATTTTATCTGCATACATCTTCCTCGTCTTGCTGCTGTTGTTGGTGACGAAGAAGACCTTCTTCCCCTTCTCCTTGAGCAGGTTAATGACTTGAACTGCGCCGGGGATGGCCTGGTCCCCCCGCCAGATGACCCCGTCGCAGTCAAACAGGACGTTGTCCACCGAGTCCAGGAGCTGTTTCACCAGCGCTCCGCTCAGCCGTGTGCATTTTGACCCAGACATCAGGAGAGACTGAACCGCTACGCGCTGGCTGGTTGTCAATGAAATACCGCTGATCACCGGCCCGGTATCTACCGTCACTGTGCGTTTCCCTACGGAGAGAAGTCGCACTTCACGGCTGACAAAGTTCCGCAGCACTGTAGTTAGAGACTCCCTGCTGTATCTCTATGGCTATTTGCAACCGGCCCAGGCTACCGATTAGGTTTAACGAATATGTCAAGTGTTAAAATGCACCGTACAGAAAACCTGACCTTCCACTATTACATCAATTCTCCGCTTACTTCCGCACCGGCTTAAAGGGACAGTACCGCAACACTTACATGACCCACGTGAGGTATCTAGTGTTTTCATTTCTAAAAGCTGATGTTTGCTCTTTAACTCTAATGCTATCTAGCGATTCATAGATAAATCCATCGACAGAGAGTTAATCAGTAACTTTGTTTGATAAGTAATTTATGCTTTAAAGGGCGATTTCACCAATTTTAACTTAACAGTCCGCTTATAGCTGAAAAACTGCTCCTCCATCTAACTCTAAACTGACAAATTCCTCCAGATGATGATACCAAGAGGATTTTCTCAGCTAGAAGTAGAGAGATACAGTGAAAGCAGTAGAATGTTTCGTACAATTCAGATAAACATACTCCTCAATGTAGAGTCATAAGACGTAAGTTGCTGCGCCATTTAAGTCCAAGCAAAAAGTTTTTGGACTAAACAGGCACAAACTGGAACCAGACCAGAATGTACTTTCTACTCATCCACAAAATTCACCCAACAGAAAAATAATAAAAGCCTAAAGTGTAACACTGAACTCTAAATTGCACCAGCACCTTGCATGGCAGCCTGGCACTGCGACTGGTGGGATAATAACTGGTTAAAATAAAATAATAAATAATAATAAAGTAGTCCTAAGCATGAAGCTGTAGCATTTAATTAACAGACTGTGATTTGACCTGACAAGAAAATAATTATATTTTTGACCAAATCATGAACAATTTGTAAGAAATTTAAACATTAAACTTTATTTTTGCAGTCAACAGTGTCTCTCAGGGGCAGCAAATCCAAGGGCATGTACAGTAAACGCAGCATAGCAACAGAGGATGTAGTGTCTTTTTTTAGTTGTCCTTTTTCTTAACAGGTTGCGGAGGAAAGAAAATTTCTCCCAGGTTTCTGAGTAGCCCTCGGTTGTAGTAATATCTTTTGGAGTGGTCTGGTACCGGGCTACAGAGATGCTCTGCCGCAGCACTTGGATGACAGTGCTGACAAAAGTAACCTCGACTTTTGTACCACTCATTGGAGGTCTGATTGACAAGAGCCAGGTAGAAATGGAACAGGGTATAACCAGCAAGAAGGAAGAAGACAAAGACCACAAAGCCCAGCATGAAGACAATTCGTGGAAAGGTCAGGAACAGATGCTGGAGGGGCAAAGGATAAAGTTAATTCAGTCTTTAGTAAAGTGCAAATAATGTATGTCAGCAGCTTCGAGTCTCACCTGTACAACAAACAGAGGCCCTGCTGGCTGCTGCTGACCATATTCATCTATGTAACTGGCCCTGAGAATCCCTGATTGCAGCACAGCATGAAGCAGCATGTCTCCTGTTAGTAGGGCAATGGCACATGCCATGGCACACACGCTGAAGAGGTACAGCAAGAAGTAACGTGTGTTCTGAGCACCGATGCAGTTGTTCACCCAGATACAGTGGTGGTCGAAACGTAGGACACATCTGTTGCAAAGCCCTGAAATACAGAGAGTGTTATTCTGTTTTCCTTCATTAAAATAATGTCAAAGTCAGGTATAAAAGAATGTAAGTGAATCAAATCTCATACAATTTAGGTGCAATGTTTTAGATGGTGAAATTATTATTGTTATTAGTATTATTATTATTATTATTGGCTGGCAGAGGGCCATAGAATGCCAGGTACAACAGGTATTTACAGCATAACTAGATACTCACTGCAGTGTTTGGAGCGAGCAGGTTTGACAAGCTGGCAGGTCGGACAGGAGACTCCTGGGTGAAACAGTCTCTTGTCATATGGATAGAGGAGCAGCTGGCCAGCGACTTTCTTCTTTGTCACTGTGCCTGCCAGGTGAGATGCCAACAGGACACAAAATTGAGAAGATACAACACTGTAATAACACAAAGTACAAACTAGTAGGTATGTCTTAGGAATTTTTTATACTTTAGGACAGAGGGAACTTTATCATGTCCAGAACTAAGTTGTAAGTGATCTCCTCCTTATCTTCTGTGTAAATCGCTAGCTAAAATGACAAACTTTACTCTCAATTAACTGGAAACAGTAATTAACTTAGACAGCCAGGTGCTGCATCGATGCATGATTCTCAGGGAAGTTATGTAGTAGTAAAGGTAGTAGGAGTAAGCAGGTATAGAGAAGAAGAACAGTCACACAAACATAATAAAGGTAACCAATAAAATAAAAAGAGAGTGACTAGTCGTAAAGCAATTGAATCTGTATATTGGCCTAATTAACTGCACCATGGCACTCTTTATTACCATTCTCCCCATAATTTTCACTCTCCGGGTGACAAAATGATGTGTCTAACCTGTAGTGACGTATAATTACAAACTTGCAAGTAGTTGCACATTAGACTACGACACAAGAATAAACCTGTCATGTCATTTAAAATGTACTTGTCTCACATCCAACTAGCCAAGTTGCCATATCCATGCCTTGGTGATGTTTTAAAATCCTGCTAATAATATCATAATAATAACATTAACCTGGATCTCTCTTGATACAGAGGTAGAAGACTAGGGTCTTGAAGACCAGCAGGATGTAAGGCACAGACAGGCTGGTCAGAGAGGTGTCCATCTCCCTGCAGAAGCCAAACACCTCATAGGTGAACTCCGCATACACAGCGCTCTCTAGCAGGATGTGCAGATAGATGAACACGTTGCTCCTAAAATTAGAGGCAAATGACAAAAACTGAAGGCAAACACACAAGAATAGAATCTGAGAATAAATGCACAGTATTAGGCAGATTACTTACTATATAACAAATATATTTTGATACTGGCTTTATTTCGATACAAACCTCTGATGAAACAGTCTGTGCAGGATCCACTGTGAAAACCTTTGGAGCCATTTAGGTGTAAAAGGTCCAAATACCTGTGAAGAAAACCTCCATCAGCTCAAATTGCAGTAGCTGTTATGGATGTTAATAAATAGGTCCAACGGCGCCACACAGTGTCACTTTTTGGACCTACTGTTCAGGACCTCCAGTTTTCTTACCTTTGCTACAAAACTGAACAGCATGTGAAAGGGAGTTTGCTGCTGGCCTGAGTATTTACACACCAGGACTATACATGTCAGCACCACTACGACGTAGATAGCAAACAGGGTGAGGAAATCCATGTTTCTCCTGGAAGCTTCACAGACAAAACAACAGGTGGTTTTGGTACAAAATAACCACGAACAGGTAGCAAACTCAACAGGGAAAGCTTATGAGTACTTTATGTTTTATGGGTATTTAGTTTAAACATAGTGAATGATTTTAAACCAAACAGCATCTAGCATGTCTTCAACATAACTAGCGTTATGAAGGAATTTAGCTAGGATAGCATGCTAGCCTAGTTAGTCAGTGTTTCCAAACCTGCGCATCGATTAATTCCCGCTTCCTTAAAACGTTACTTTCTAAACCTTTGCCAACTTACCTTCTAGTCGAGGTCACATATAGCTGCCTTTTAGTGTTATATCTAAGTTTAACATAGCTGATTTGTTTAGAGTTGTAGCTACAAGCTAAGCTTTTAGTCCATGTCCTGTACACAGTGCTACTTCCTTAGCATCCGTGTAGCTAAAATCCAAGCTAATGTTAGGAGTTGCTGGGTTGGTACTCCTGCAAGACAATGGGCTGAATGATCTGACAGTGTCCTGCAGTGTGCTAATCTTTGTCCAGGTATTAAGTATTAATATGTACGTGTATGTATATGTATATTAATAATACACAGCACATATACACAGTCCTGCACCTTTATAAAGCATAAATGAAAAAAAACATTTAGTGAAATCCTCATAACCAGCTTTTATAGTGAGTAGTCTGAAGAAGTACACAAACACAAGAAACTGGTTTCTCTAAGCATCAGTCTGAGTTACCCAAACAAAAATGAAGTATGTTAAACACTGTTGAATTTAATGCTGTTAATAACATAAATGCACAAGTCTGGTTCATTTGTTCCCCATGTGTCTCATAATTAAGGGTTTCTGCAGAAACCAAACATTTTAGGGAGCGAACAACTTTAAAAACCCATATTTTTGACAATGTTAAAAAAAGAATCCATTTTATTTCTTTCCATTACATCTTTAACCACTTTGAGTAGTGTTAGATGGTTAATCCACCATAATACATCAGAGTTTATGATTGTATTTTGTATTAAGAATCTGCTATTGAAAAGTAACTAGTAACTAAAGTTGTCAAATAAATGTAGTGACATAAAGGTACAATATTTCCCTCTGAAATGCAATCGTAAACCCACTAAAGTACAACCATGTCAGAAACTGTAACTATTTGAGTATATTTACCAAGTTCACATTTCTGGTAGTCAGCCCTTTTCTTTTCAAGCATAACCTTCACATACCATCATAGGCTAGTTTTTCAGTCTCTGCTATTTGTGTCAGAAATTTGTCCTTTTACCTGGATTCAGGTCAGTTTATTTTGAAGAACAGTAGCAAAAGAAGTGTCCTATCATTTAGTAAAAATACTAATCACACTGTAAATAATTAAAAGTAGATAAGATACATAGATAAGATACTCAAATTAGAAAAAGTGTACCACTTGCTGCTGATTATTCTCCTGATTAATTAATTGGTATATTAACAAATCAGGTTCCTAAAAAATTATAAATATTTACAAAATCTTACCCACTAATCAGACAATCTTGTTGTATTACTTTTAATTTATAACAAAGCTACATGATTTTTAAAATAAATGTAGAGTATAGTATTGTAGTGGAATAGAAATACAATATTTGATATCTAGTGGAGTATAAAGTGAAGTATAAAGTAGCAGCTCAAATTTATAATCGAGTACCTGATTAAATGTACTAAGTTGCATTTTATCAGTGTTGAAAAGCTGCAACTCATTCTTCCCACAAAGTCACACTCAGAATCAAACTCCAGCTTCCAGAAGTACAACTTTTGACTCCAGTATTCATATCATTAACTAACTCAGAGTCACTTAGTATTGTTTTATTTGTGTCTCTGCCATCGAGAACTCCACACAATGCAACATCGCATCACAAGACACCTGTTGGATCTGGTTGCGGACATGGCCCAGCACTCATATTACAGCTCACAATGCTGGAGAGGGGAGCAGTGCTCAGGAGCTTTGTGCACACATCTATGGGTACTGTTTAAAAAGGTAAGTGATGTGTGGTTGTCTTGGATCATTTTGAATGTGTAATGGATCATTTGTGAAGTACATGTGCGGTTAGAGTTTGGGGTGGCGAAGTGTTTCTAAACACTTTTGACCTGATTTATGACAAAGAAATTTTACTTTTCATTAAGATAATTTTTTAAAGTAAATTGTTTCTTAATAAAATATCTTAAGTATGACGTCATGTCATAATATGCTCAAATGTATAAATTCTAACACTGAAGCATTATAGTTATACTCTTTGTTTTATCAGGCGCAGTTGTCTGTGAAATGGCTCAATTCTTGTCATTAATCATCTTGACTGCAGCGTAAGAAGAGAGTGTGATTGAAGTGAACAGTGTGTGTGTTTGGACATACAACCACTAGTGTTCAATAATTCAGTTTGTACTGTACTTGCTGTTCTTGTGAGCTGTGCCTCTAATGATAGTTCCCGCTGCAACAGGCATGTCTATTTAGCCCTCTTATTGTAAACTGAAAAGCAAATGTTATGCTGTTTACGCAAATGTGTAAATAATGTAAGTGAAGATGGCTGATGATAGCTGCTTGAGTTTCACCGTCCTGGTGTTGCATTCTGACCCACTGTCATGTTATCATGCTTACTCTGTTGTCACACAGCCATTGTTAGCAAGACCTGTGTTTATTCTACCATGACAAGACAGAATGTCTACTGTGAAGAGGGCCCATCTCTTCTCACCACCACACAGTCATGAGTCTTTTTTCTTTTTCTTTGATTTAAGAAAAAGCTTCTTGAGTACTCTACTTGAGTACTTTATATAATTTTGTTCCACCACAACACAAAAACATGGAACTGCAAATCATTATTTTATATT
>OMLM01010195.1:0-17638 GCA_900302695.1 Helostoma temminkii | reverse complement strand
CCTGAACAATTACAGAGTTATTTGAAAATACTTAAAACAGCTAGAATAAACTTTCATGCCTTGATTTTACCAGACATAACATACTTTCTAACCACTTGGTTTAATACTAGTGATAAAATAACATGACCTGTACACTTGGTGTATAAACAGGGTGTTAAGGTTCTGAATAACAGACCCAAACATTATTATCATTGTCATATACTCTCTAAATATGGTCTCCTCTGCTGGGAAAACTTCATAACCTGTTGATTGGTTTAGCACCTCCCCTGCTCACTACATTTACATCTCAGAAACACATTGGGCACAGATTGACCAGATGTAGGTTAAGACATCACTGTTCCAAAGAGGAAAACATCTTAATTATGGCTTAATTGTGTGTAATTATTGTCCAATTATGGCTTAATTAATGGCTGCTTTACATCTGGCACATTTACAGCAAAGTTGATTAATGTGCAATGTCCCTGAAATAAATAAATAAAAATTAATACTCGTTTTATTGAATGCTGACTATACTCCATTGTGTCTGGACATAAAGAAACTACAGGGTTATATCAGTGAGCCACTGAAGGAAATGAGAATTATAACCTTCATTTGTAGCAGAAGATCTTTGTGTCCATTCGGCTTCTCTCTCTACATTATCTCTTGCTGTCTGAACAGCTCAAAGAAGCATGGATCAATATAAACCCTGCAGGCATGGGTCCAAGAAACAAAAACAAAGGCAGAAGCAGAGGAAAGACAGAGAGGGAAAGGAAATCATATGCAAACCTAGATCCTAGACAGGTGCACGGGTGTAGAGAGCCTTCATTTAATAAAAGCTAGATTTAGAGTGCTGTGTGATATATTCAATAATATAACAGCATTTTCAAAATGGAGACACAAAAGCTGTCTGGTGACACAAAAAGATCTCTTATCTAAAGCATTCATTTTATTTTACCGTCTTACATGGCAAACACTGACATGTTATTGCTGAACATCTCTCTATAGAATGTTAAAAGATTAAGATGTTTTAAAGGTCAGGAGGAGTAGCAGCATCCCTCAGATTTCTTTTTCCCTTTTCATAAACCATTTCATTTTATGGAGCATTTTCTGTTTCTTGTTGTTGTTATTGGTGGTATGATCTGCTGTTCTTTTCTCTCTTTCTCTCTTTCTTTCCACTTACCCCAACCGGCTGAGACAGATGGCCGCCCACCTTGAGCCTGGTTCTGCTGGAGGTTTCTTCCTTTCTTAAAAAGGGAGTTTTTCCTCTCCACTGTTGCCTAGTGCTTGCTCAAAGGGGGATTTGTTGGGTTTTCCTTATCATTTAGTTGTATCGTAAGGTCTTAAACCTTACATTGTAAAGTGCCTTGAGATGACTTTTGTTGTGATTTGGCGCTATATAAATAAACTTGAATTGAATTGAATTGAACATTTGCTTATACTTCTTATGGTTGTATTACTTCATCTGATTGACTAAAATACCACACGAATAGCCAGGTGTTGGAACATGTACCCCTTTTCTACCAACAAGAACTAGTTGCTAGTTCTGGGCTACTACTAGTCCTGGTGAGTTGATTTAACTTACAAACCATCTGAGTTAGTTTTCCACAGGATAGTGAGGCACCATAGAGAGACCATTACATCACAGTATAGTATATATAGTATGTGTCTCCACTTTCACAGTAACACTAACACCAAGCACAACAACAGCAATGGAAACCTGGCTTGGTGGCATCCACACATGGCCAAGCACATTCATACTGCTCACCTGAACAGCGGATGTCTTTATAGCCTTTAGCTAACCAACTAGTATGCATATAACAATCACATTAATTAAATAACTTAAAACATTTAAATAATTTTATCTTTACAGCAAATTTTTAATTGATGTTTTTGGTCAAAATAATCCTTCCCCTTAGCCTTATTGGTTCTAGACCAGCAAAAGTCTGGAACCAGTTTTCCTTGCAAAGATTGGCACCAATGCACAAGCGCTCACATTTGGTCCTTCTTCCATAGTAGCGGCATATCGCATATAAAATGGTCAAACAACCACAGCTTTTCCTGTGAGTATATACATCTCTTGACAGCTTTTCTCTATATCCAAGAAATAAAAGCTGCAAATTTGTACACTATAGTCTCCAGGGACATGCTGCAACTGGATCCAATCAGGGCAGAAGATATTGTGGAAGGTCCAAAAAGACTCCTCACAATGTGAGAACTGAAAAAGCAACTGATCAGTAGAATGCTACAGATTTCTTAGGCAGGTATTGCTGGAAAGGATGCTTTTTGTTTTTGAAGAAAGATAAGCATCAGGGGTAACAATTTTGACCGTTATTCTGTGCTCAACTGTGCTTAAAAATCAATTTGTTGTTTTTTGTTTTGTGATCTATTTCCAGCCAGATTGTTTAACAAATATTTTATCACTAGCTTCTTTCAGCTCACTTTGCACCTCTTTGTTCTGAAGTCATCGTAGTCGAGTGTGTGCGTGTGTGGGCATGTCTTTATTTCCTTATGTGGACAACTTTTGTTCAAATAATATTCTTGTGAGGACATTTTAGCCAGTCACCACAAGTTTAAAGATTATTGTCAAGGTTTTAGAGTTTAGAGAGAAATTTTTTTTTTTACTCACAAGTTGAAAAAGCAATTTTAGGGTTAAATTAGGTTTTAGTTAGGGTTAGTATGAATTTTAGGGTTAGGCATTTAGTTGTGATGATTAGGGTTAGGATAAGGAGCTAGGGAATGCACTATGTCAACAAGTTTCCTCACAAGTATAGTGAAACATGAATTTGTGTGTATGTGCTCATGTCTTATCCAGTAAAGGATGCATAATCCATGAGAGGAAAGCAGCCACTTTGCTCCATCCATCTATTCTTCTTATGTCCAGGAATCAGGAATCCAACAAGAGCAAAAGCACAAAATGGCGAGAAAAACGGTGGTCCTGACAAACAACTATCCACCAACCCTGTTGTGGAAATGAGCTTTAATGTTTTCCAGCCTGTCTAACTATAGCTGTTTGTGATTTTAAGTTTGTGTTATAGTATATCATAGTAATATTTGGTGGACAGCCATCTGCACCGGTTGAGGCAGATGAACCTGAACCAGGATGCTTTTGTTGTGATTTGGAGCTATTTGACATATAGAAGGATAGAAGGATCAAAACTACAAAAATGAATAATACTCAAAAACAGTTAACTGCACTGACAACGCTTTGTGTCAGGGAAGTCGCTGATGATGAATAAAATCAACAAATTCTAGGTCCTCTTGTGTTTAGTGCTTCTTTCCTGTGCTT
Organism: Helostoma temminkii; assembly: GCA_900302695.1. NCBI lineage: Eukaryota > Metazoa > Chordata > Actinopteri > Anabantiformes > Helostomatidae > Helostoma > Helostoma temminkii. The sequence continues at coordinate 14,373 of OMLM01010195.1, read as the reverse complement.
TGGAGCACTGGGTTTTCAGGAGTCGTCATGAAAGCTCATGCTTGAATGAATAATTCACCACACCCCTCCTCTCTGCGTATGGGTGTGTGTGTGTGTAAGGGTGTGTGTACACATACACTCACAGTGCTTCTAGTGCTACTGAGCATGTGTCTGTGTCCCATTCATAACTAATAGTGAGCACAGAGGTAGAGAGCAGAGTGAAGCACACAGTTGACATAAACTGGACAAAATATCTTGTACACATTAAACCTCAAACGACCATGATAATGAATCAGCCCTCAGTCAAACACTATTAATCACATCTACTCTTCACCTTGACTCATAATTACATTCAAATGTTGGGTTTTAACTGACTCACCACATTCTGGGAGTCGTGTCTGGTGACAACAAGCTACTGAGGGACCTGTCCCATTGGCTGTGTGACATCACAGTGGAGTAACAGAGCACTCCTGTGGGTCACTGTTCTGTTTTTAGCCCACACTGAGGCACTCGCTGTATTTTTCATCACAGCTCCTCTTATCACACCCACAGACTCGTTCCTTCTGTCCCCATCATTTCTACTTAGAACCACATACTCCTTTTTCAAGACCTATGACCTTCCTTGCCATGAGCTTGTTTCCCCTTTTCCAAAAAGCTAGTTTCATAGTAGATAAAAAATCAGTGTATCATTCATATTTGATTGATTGATACAAATGTCAGTGGTGCTAGCTACATCTCATCTCATCTCTTATTTCTTATAATTACAAGACTGGTAAAGAGACATCATACACTGCCATGGTTGCTGTTGTGTAAACTGACATAAATGCAAATGTATACAGCGACATCATAATGTCCATAACGCAACAAAACAGGATTTTCAGCCAGTTACTAAGCCACACTTATTAACTACATTTTTAACCCTAACTTGAATAGATGCTGTTTTCCTGATGATGATGTTTTGCACTGCATCATCATTGTACCTGCTGTTTGTGTGTGTGTGTGTAGTATATCTGAGCTGGCACTGAGCATGATTCCAAATAGCACAGGGTGAAGCTGAAACTCACTGTCCCAATCAATATGATGGACTCATGTTGTGCTAATTAGCAGTGAGCTATGACTAGGTCTTTAGGTCCCACTGACAAAGGCTTCCTCCTGTTGCAAATTCTGCAATTATTACATTAAACTGACAACTAAATGTTTCTACTTCTTTAAAAATGTTTTTAGTCATATTATTGGTATTATAAAACAGCTTAATTACAGAGAATAGCAGAATAAAGCCACACCACTGTCACACCTCTGAATTATGATATATAGTAACCAGAGCTTAACATTCATTTTTTTGCTCACAAGCCACTGAAGCTAGTGGCCATTTTAACAGCCACTATGTATTTTCACTGGCCACAATTTTGTTGTTGGGAAATTACACTATATATGATTAAAGTCAATAATGTCATGTGGTGGTAACTAAGTACATTTACGCAAATACTGTACTTGAGTACAATATTGAAGTACTTGGAGTTTCATGTTAAGGACTACAAATGCCACTGTGCATATCTGTTGCAGTAACACAGCAGTTAGGTTTTTATTTTATTAATTTAGTTTTGATGTATTTAAACCTGTACATTCAATAAAGATCCTCTTTTTCAAAAGAAAACCTTTACCAAGATGGCAGCTTAAAATGTCAGACTGTACAATCCAACGTGAAAACATGAATACATGGACTAAACCAGTGAACAATGTCTAAAGGTTTTAATTAAGCAAAGAACAAACTTTTCTTCTTTTTTACTTTTCTTTGTCTTGTTTGTTTCAGTGATTTGAACAGCTTATGGGCATCATTGATAAAATGTATAATTTTATTGTCAAGTTACAGCTTTAGAAACTCAACATAGGACTGGTTGGAAGTGCCCCCCTGCTCCACAGTGATGTGGGCAGCTGCCCTCCTTTCCCCCTGTATCTGCCCCTGCTGCACAGTCCCTGTCAAATAAACTAACTTCAGTTTATTAAACAATAATGTCATTACTTAGGTCAATAGTTAAATATAATCACAGAGTAAATAAAGTAATCCCTGCCAGAGATGACAAACATTATTTTTAAGCAGAGAGCTGTCACTGAGTTCATTGAGTCCTGACCTCGACCATAACAGTGATGGACATAGGTGAGCTCTCAGTATCTATATCCTCTGTTAGTATGGAGTTTGGCCATTCTGAGACCAAATCCTGAGTCTATGTCTAAAATAACAACTTCCTCATTTAGATCTAAATCCTGCCACTGCTGAAATCCACCTTGGTGTTAATGTCAGTCCCTGTTCGAAAATATATATACATTTTTATATATTTCAGGCAACTGACCTTACTTAAAGCTCTTGAAGATGTTTCATGTTTTCTTTTCCACTCAGATATCTCATCTTGCACTACAGCGCTTGTCTTAGGTTAGAGAAAGAAATTCTAGTCAGAGTGGGACATGTTGTAACTGTCACTGTTGCATATCTGCAACAATGGCTTAATGATTTAAATAACATAAACACAGCAGACGGTGCCTGACGGCGATGCTTTGACATCATCAGGGTTCTTCCTGTTTCCAGGAAACAGATATTCATGTGTAAAATTTGTGGAATTTATTAGAAAAAAGAAAAATCACAACATTGTCAGGTCACGTACTACAGAACACAGAGTTCATCTGCACCAGGCAGCTCATGTTTGCCCTGGACATCTCAGCAGACTGATCTGACCCTGTCAAGAAGCTGTTACACCACCAAGCACTGTGTGTTGGTAGCTAATGACAGCTAATTAGCAGCCACTACTTCACTGTAACTAAACACATCTTCACAGCTGTGTGTAAAACCAACCACAAACCCTGACACTTCCTTTGTGTTGCTTGGCAACAAAGGCAAAATGTGCTAGTGTGTACAAAAGGATTCCTGACTGTGTTTTGATGCCTTCATGGAGCTGCTCTCAGAGCAGGACTTGACGGCTCCATAGGAGCAGGAGAGGAGGGAAAGGACCAGTGTGAATGGGGATTAATCAATGTGGTAGTAAATGTGCTCATCAGTCTGCGTGTTGCTTCTGGTCCTGAAGGCAGAACATTGTGCTGCTGGTAGCGTGAGCTTCATGTTCACGTCTAAACTATTCAATAACGTGACACTTTTTAGATGAGCCAAAAGTGAAATGTGTTTTGTGTCACTAGCCTTTCTAGTGTGAAATGTATTCAGAGCCCAAAATGCAGCCTGGAGCACCAGCAGTCATTTCCCATGCTCTGAAATGCATTTTCTACCGTGGACTGAAGACAGTGAATTTGGAGCAAACAGAATAAAATTGCAGCATCATTACCACAGTCACTTACAACAGGGAAATTCACTGCCGTGATATGTCTGAACTAGTTTCTTCACTCCTGGTGACGGAAACTATTTCCTGCATCTAATGCCATTTCATATCATGCATTTGTTAAATTTCCTGCAGTCAGATGCTATGACACAACCAAATGCACTTTTCATGTGTGACTAATACAACAGTCACCAGAAAATAAACTAAATGGCTTTTGTTGTACAAAGTGTCAGCCAATTTTTTTTTCTTTTTGCCTTAATGTTTGCAGATTCACCAGTGAGTGGAGTGTCCATTACAGCTCAGCTGATCTCCATTTAACTGTGTGATTTTCTTAATGATTTAGTTGGTTACTCTAAAGGGAGTGAATACTTATTTACAGATTTTGAATATTCATAAATTGATATTGCTTTGTACAGATGTGTTCAACACTTTCAGTATTTTTTACATTTTTGTCAAAACAACACCATGATTCAATGTCGGAAAAAATAAGACAAATGGGGTGAATAGCTTTACTAGACACTGTTGACTGTCTTGAATGAAGGAAATCACCAGCAATATACTTGGTTGTTTAGTTTGGACTTAATACAATACAATAGCAGCACGTGGAAGTCACTGCTGACAGCATTTATGACATGATTCACACTCAAGAAAAGTTGCTGGGCATCATCTGCGTCACAGAAATGTGATTCTCTACCATCTTCTCTCCCTCTCTTCTGTATGCGTTCCCCTAAAGAAAACACCTCTCTCATTTTGCTACCTTTATATTTTAATTTGAGCTCCTTTCCATCTCCTCCCTCTTCTCTTACCCTGTTTTCTCTTCCACTCGCTTTTTTGGTTGTAGGTTTGCATCTGTGTGTGTGTGTTTTCACAGCATGCCCCACACTCTGAGCCTCTTCCCTCCAGCAGCGTCCTGGGAGGTTTACGTCGGAGCCTAAGCAGAAGTATTTTTAAACCCGCCTGCTGCCCCGAGAGGGAGGATCTGAGCCACAAATTCATCTGCACATGAGTGGTTCAGGCCTGCTGAGGAATTCTGGACACCTCCCACCTCTGCAAGCGGCAAATTAAGGCTATGCTGTAATGCAGCTTTTTAAGAAATGTTAAATGCTTGACATTACTATCCAGCTAAGTCATTAGTCTTACACACGTAGCTGTTTACAGCAGAGTGGAACTGACTGCTCTCAGCAATTCAGGGCATTTTACCACATTACACACTGTGGAAATTGCTGCTTTTGCTGCACACATTTCGCTCTAAGAGACAAACACAGTGCAGATGCCTCTGGGCTTTTCATCAGCTGGCCACCCTGCTGCTCCTGGGAACATTCATTTAAACCAGTTTTGGATTGCTGTTATTTTGTGTGTCAAGGTGTGTGGCAAATTCAACCAATTATTAATAATGTGCATATTTATTATGTACTAACATTTTATTTTATTTGAGTCAAAAACATTTTGTATTTATGCCTTAATGTTGCCACTGGTTGGTACAGTATATACTATAGTATATAGTATGAAAAAAAAGAAACATGTAGAATCATTTTCTGTAGTTCTGTGTGCTGAATATATTAAAGTGCAGTGCAGATTAATCTAGTAGCATTTATTTTCCTGCCTTCATTCATTATTCAATCCACTAAGTTAAAGATTGCAGGGGAGCTGAAACCTACCTCAGCTGTCACTGGGCAACCATGGACATGTCACTAGTCCACTGTATCTCAGGGCTGACATTCAGAGACATGCACAGACAAACAGACACTCACACCTATGGGCAATTTAGAGTCACCAGTTCACCTAATTGTTTTTGGATTGTGGGAGGAAACAAGAGCAGTAGCTAAGCTGTGACCTAGGTGATTCATATGCAGGTGTTGTTTGATTGTTACAAAGTAAAAAATAACCTTGTACCACAACTTACACAACTTCCATGCAAGATAACATTACCTTGCCATGCAACTGAGAACACAGTAAACTCAAACGTCAAACGTCCAAAACATTAGAAACACCTCTTAACATAACAAGATTCAGATTAAAAAAACACTTTATTAATCCCAGAGGGAAATTGTTTTGCCTTGCTACAGTTGCTCTCTGAAGGAAAGAACCACACCCAGAAAGATCTACACCAACAAAATACAAAATAACATCAATACAAAAACTTAATATATACACAGAGTATTGAAGATGGATAAAATGGGTCAATAACAGTAGACCAGAGTGGAATGATAGCGTAATGATAAAATATGATTCTGATCATAGTCAGTTCAGGTTCCCACATCCTTACAGAGGGGAGACGAGTTGTACAGTTTGATGGCCACAGGCAGAAAGGATCTCCTGTGGCGCTCCGTGAAGCACTTGATGCTGATCAGTCTCTGACTGAACCTGCTCCTCTGTCCAGCCAGCACACTGTGTAGTGGGTGGGAGTGATTGTCCAGGATTGAGAGGAGTTTGGACAGTATCCTCCTCTCAGCTACAACATGTAGAGGGTCCAGCTCCACCTCCAGAAGGAAGCCAGCCCTCCTGATCAGTTTGCTTAGCCTGTTAGTGTCTGCCACCTTCATGTTGCTGCCCCAGCAGACCAGAGCATAGAAGATGACACTGGCCACCATAGACTCATAGAACATCTGCAGCATGGTGCTGCAGATGTTAAAGGACCTGAGCCTCCTCATAAAGGACATCTGGCTCTGAGCCTTTTTGTACAGTGCTGATTAGTTCATCCTGTCAAGTTTATTGTCCAAAAACACTCCCACATTCCCTCCCTGTATAGAGAGAGGGAGTTATTTTATCGATGTAACGCACTTCAGTACGACAACACCGCCCACAATGACCTAAATAACGCACAGTAGTAGAATCACATTATCACATTTCTGTTACAACTCAAAAACTAAAGAATTGTAACTTTGCTAATGCAGAATTCACGGCAGAGCTGTTGTATTGGATTGTATATCGTAGACTGTACAGGTAAAGTTCATTAAGGATCCATACTGCTGCTTTCTAGTGATCAAAGTCAGGAATGGCCAGAGCATCTACCTAGAGATATACTTTACATTTTTCTTTCTTCTACTTTTTCTACTACACAGTGTAGAGTACGTGTCTGTGTCTGAAGAGCTGATTAAATACAAGCTCATAAATATAAAAGGACTTCATTCTCTTGTGATTATACAGGAAAACATGTTGATACTGATACATCTGTTGCCACAATTGTGTTTTGTGTCTGATCAGTACTTATGCATGAAGTTGATATTCTGTGTTGTAGTAATAGTGATAGTGACTGTTACTCACATGAAGCTGCAAAGCTTGTGACTTTCATTCTTTTCTAAATCAACACCTGGAAGGCTGAATGTTGCTTTGCATGTGGAAAGTTTTTATCTGCTATACAGACCCGAAAGAAAAGGCGACGCGGATTATTCTTTAATAATCCGTGTCGACATTATTGTTAGCTTGTGTACTGTAGTTTGAATAAAAAGTAGAGCACTCTAACTGCTGTTTCTACTGCCTCGTGCCTCCTGGAAACGCATCGGTGTGCGAGGCCTTCCCTCAACTGTGACACACGATGCACCCGGTCAGCTAAATGCCCTTTGAATGTGAGCACAAGGACAGACAGGGACGTGTCCACCATGCTGTATCACTGTAATGTAAAATGACACGTGGTTAGATATGACAGAATAAAGCGGCAGCCTGTGTCCGCCAGCCTAACATATAATCTCGCCTACCTCGAAGCCACACACACAGACCCGTAGGTAAGGCCACAAACTGTTGAGAAAAACACACGTCAGGCCAAATGACAAACCCTGTCTATCATCCTGCCGCCTTTTACAGCTGGTCTCCTAGATCCTCCTATAAGACACAGAATGCAGGGTGGCACAAGTCATTTTACATTTTGACTTTTTTGCACCTCTGCCCTGTGAGGGAAAGCAAGTGCAACACCGACCAGATGAGACACATTACAATTCAGTAAAAAAAGTACCACATTTTAGTTTCTAATTTCTATTTTGCTGATAACAGTTCTTGGTAAAATGCAGATTGGTGTGAATGCAAAGCTCCAGACACATCAGAATGTAGGAATTTTTTAATGAGTGTGTTTCAGCTGGATTTATGCCACTGTGACATAAAACCAAAGGCAAGTATTGATACATTATCTGTTCTGAAGCGGAACTGAAAACTCTGCTGGTCGACTGTTGTATTGCAGTGAAGTGACATTTAAAGAGAAGTCGACTGACAGCAGCTATTACTTTAATTTGTAATTATCTATTACATCAAATCATCAGTTTGATGACACACGTTTTCTGCTTGCATTAGCATCTGATTAGGAGTAATAACCTGAAAGACTTCAGAACACACAGATGACAACAGTGCTGCAACCATTTTCTGGAAGCGTCAGCATGACGCTGACATTTCTCTCTTAACCTACATAAAGCTCTTGCTACACTAGGTAGGAGGCCACTTTCCCTAGCTAATGCAGAGATAATTATGTAATCATATTGGCTGGACATCTTCATTAAACCTCTGTCTAATTGAGGCAGTGAATCAGTGGCCTGTATTGCAGGGACAAACCAGCAGTAGAGAGGAGTGAGGGGTGAGATAATGAACGAGCGAAGGGGAACGGAAATGATTACCTCCACAGTGAGCAGCGAGTGTGCGCTGACCTCGATCCCAAACTAAAGGAGAGATTAAGGTGCTGAGCTTCACGCTGATGATGCTGTTGCTTGATCAAATTAGATGTGTGACAACATTTCAGTTCTGTTCATGTTTGGCTCCATTTGGTTACCTGGTAGAACACAGCAGCATGTAATACGATAAATACTTTCATTCATGTTTAAATGTGCCTTCACTAATTTAATGTTACTTCTCATCCACTTCTTCTAATGTAGATGACGGTGACTTGAATTCGTTAATCCTGGACACTTCTATGAAGACATGATGTCCGCATTCTAGCTGGTGGCACAGTCAGCAACACAGTTGACGCCCTGAGTATCGCTGTCTTACCCGGTACCACCTCAACTTGGCTGGACTCTACGTGCTTTTGCTTATTTGTTTTCACTGTATGTATCCCATTAATGTAGCTGGTTGTCATAGCTACTCCACATGAAGCTGCCGTGAAACTGCCAACACAGTAACAATGGAGGATATCAAAGGAATGCCACTTGTGTTTCTTGGTACGAGCTGTTTAAAAGAGACTGAAGGCAGCAAGATGAAAGAGTTCTGATTGTGACCAATCAGTTGTCTGCAGTGTTTTCTTGTCACCTTTTGGTATCATGGAGGTGATACCAAAAAAGGTGCCAGGTGCAATCCTGATTGAAAACAAAAAAAAAGCACTTCAGTTCAGTGGTTCTCAGCCCTGGTGCCCAAGGCACCCTGACATGCTTATTTTCTAACTATACCTGTCCTACCCACTGCTGATCACCTGGCTCATGTGTGTTTAGCCAATCAGAAGCTATAAGTGCAGGACAATGGACCTTGAGAACCACAGTTGGGAACCACTGCTGTAGGTACATAGTGCTTAGCGGAATGAGACAAAATATACAACAACCTCAGTTTGGGTTTAAAACTAAAGCTGGAAAGTCAGTCAGGTTCATTCAGGTCAGGTCTTCACCTCATGAGCTTAAGCTTCAGTTTTAAACTCAGTTATGGCTACAGCCAATACAGTGGACATTAATTTAAAGTTGAAAGTTAAATATAATATGTGTAAAGCAGCATAAGCTCATCCTGCTTTTGATTTTATTTAAGCACTGCAGTCCTGCTAGCGTTCATAACATAGTAGATCACAGACACTCTAAAATCATAGAACCATTCGCAGTTCAGACGTTTAGCCAACAGTCATAGTTGCATAAGCATAGTGCTTTTCTGTATTTCTTATCTTGTTAATGACCAGAACCTCTGTGTGGTTCAACTGAACATAAACGTGTAAAAGTATCTCTGTGATTTGTTTGTTCTTCCTAAAACTACCAGACACTGTAACCATTAGCTAATGATACTGAAACCAGAGAAAAGCGTGCAGTTATTAAGAACTATTTCAGCAGACGATTAGTCCACAGAAGCTGTGTACTCTGTGTGTACTCTGTGTGTACTCTGTGTGTACTCTGTGTGTTTGTAACATAATGTAGCAGGATTTGGCAGCAGATTCACTGCTGGGTTTGGATGTATTATCTGATGTGTTTAGCCAGTGTTTTTCCAGCTCATTATTCTTACTGCAACAAGACCTTGTAAGTGGCAGACACACACTGATTTAGATGAACCTAGAGTGCCAAATGCATAACTACTGAAACAACTGAATTTGAATTTTTCTCTACTGCTACGAGGCTGCTTTCACGTTCGGCTTTTTCACTATCAGGAAGTGTAAATGAAGTAACAGCGATGTGACTGATGGGCACATGCACTGGTTCAGTCCATTTCAGACACATGAAAAACACGAGTGTGATTATGATGTGGATCTCTAACAATTCTGCTGAATCCTTCTCCTGGCTGAACAGACGAGCAGGAGGAGAGAGGGGCGGAGAACGAGACATTTCACGGTGCCAGCTGAAGGTGATGGAACTGGAGCGAGCTGCACTGTGTGGAAAAATGACTTCGGTGAGAGTCAGACAGATTTAAAGTCAGAGGGAGATGATGCGGGATGAAATATGGAGATTCTGCTCTAACACGGTGTCATGAAGGTGATTCAGCACTGTGGGAAGATTTTGCCAGCAGCAGCTCTGCTCTCAGCTGAGCTTTCAGCACCTGGATTCTACCCTAACAGCTTAGAGGCACACAGACAGACAGACAGACAGACAGATAGCAGAGTGGATTAGAACATGGCCCACCTGCTGCTCTGCTGCTCCTTTTCAAACACATTTAAAGTTGCTCAGTTCTTCCAGCTCCCTCTCTCTGTCTGAATGTGAGCTCATCAGCTGCCAGCGTGCAAAACATGTGACATAACCACGTCTCTAACCATCGATTCTTTCCTCAGTAACAATCTGTTTCACAGTCTCTCAGGTGTTCGCTCTGTGAATGGCGAACAGCCCGCTCTGCTTCCTGGCTCCGTCTTATTGCTCCTGCTACGAGGCTCGGTGAGCCAGCGAACCTGCAGAGACCTGCGCTGCGGCCATCGCCTCTGAATATCAGCCTGAGCAACAACGAGCACAGCATCACATCCATCACATTGTTGGCAATGCCTTATGCAATAAGACAGGTGCAGCTGGGGTTCAAGTCTGTATACAAAAACATTTCCGTTTCCATTAATGTTGATTGACTCCGTTTATGAAAATGGAGCTGGACAAAAGGCTACTTGTGTTAGTGCTGGTGGGCTACTGTGCCATTCTGCATTGGCCTAACATCAGTGCTAAATGGATTCTTTTTGATTTGTCTTTCAGGAAGGAATAATAACAATTTGCCATTAGCAGTCAGGTTCAGTTAGGTTGGGTTTAAAGGCACCGCTCCCTCAAACTCACACAGAAAATGCTAATGCTAGCCACGCTTAATGCAGGGTGCATGCAGTATATAAGTACTCTATGGACAGCCATGACAGAACATAATCTATTTTTAAGACTGCACCGACTTTAAGGTTAGTCAGGTTGAATAATTCAGTCAGTTTAGGCCATGTGATGGAAATGAAACGCTGTTTTTCGAAGTGGGAGTTCTTTCCGTGCTTCTTATGCAGACTGCAGCTGAGATAATCATGCAGATGAACATCACATATGCAGAAATACAGATGGGCAGCTGCATCCCTCTGTGTAGAACTCATATATGCTTGAACAGTGTCAGCTTGATGAATGACATCATTATGCTACTGTGATGAAACGCACACTGGCACTGGGTCAGTTTGGATCTATTTCTGGTTTATTTACCCGAGGGAAGCTGACTGCTCCTCTCCAGCTTTGCTTTGCATGTTCACACCACTGACCTTCCTGCCACAGCCACCATCTTCTACGCTCGGTAAGATTCGCCGTGCTGAAATCTTCTTAAAACATGAAATACTTGTTTCTAGCACCAGTGAATATTTGCAGCTGTTGGTATTAACAGTGACAGCAGCTGTGGGGAAAAGTGACTGGAGGTGCTTCACTATCACAGATGTAGCAGTTCACTGGACAGCAAAGCCCTCTGGTCTGTGTGTGTGCATGTGTGTGTGGGACGTTGTCTGATAGAAGTGCTGCATATAATTCCGTGTTCAGCTGATAGTGTGTTTCCTGGAGCCATCTGCGAGGATTTTCAACTTATTTCTGAAAGACTGATAATGTTTTTTATTCTAAGGCTGCTGTTATTGGCAAAATCCTAATGTTTTCTCTAATGTCCTGTAAATTGTCACTTACTGTTTCACTTGAGGCACATGAAGCCAGTACCTCTGATGTGGATGTTGAGTTAGTTGGTGTTAACATTGCTGCTGCATGTGCTGCCAGCAGCTAGGGAGCTGATAATTGGAATTTAAATCACTAATCAGACTTTATTCAAGAGGTGAGTTTCATTATATAGTTCAAGTATGAAGGTTGGGTAAGAAGTGGCAGAGTACACTAACTCAATACTCAGATAAAACAGGAACTAGTAGCCCACTACAAGCAAGAGACTACAAGATATCCTTTTTTTAACCTTAAACCCAGATGTCTTCAGTGCACAGCAAACACTAAAGAATAGTTGTGGCTATGATGATCATTACTCCTGATGCACTTCCTGTAGGACTCTGCTGGGTGTCTGTGTTCACAGATGAGCTGCACATATCCATTCACTGACCATTAGCTACAGGACATACATGTAAACTCCATGTAAAGGAAGGCCCCTATCAGTGCGCCACCATGATACACACATCAATACACAACAAAGACAATAATATCAAAATCTACAGCACATAATGACAGCCTCGGATATGTCTGGTACCCACAGCACGTTGTGTCCTGCAGCTCTTCTGGAGGAAAGCAGCTGTAGAGTGGATGAATTTTCAACCAGTGAACTAAACAAGAGCACATTAAGTCAGGACACGTCAGGAGCTCACCATGACCGCGGGGAGTGCTGGGATCAGACGAACAGAGATGTTCACACCTGCTGCAGACGTCTGTTTCTACAGCTCTGCTTGTGTTTAACTAAGAATTCAGAGGCTGTCATTGGTCTGCTCTGCTTGTGGCTCTCTTCCTCTTTTACTGTCATACATTCTCATGCACTCACACACACACACACATCTGACATTGAATGCAACAGGGCATTACCATTACCAAACTGGGTCAATTTGTAGCCAGTGTCAGGAAGAGGCTGAGGGATGCTCAGAAGTAAACACAGCATGTGTCTGCTGCTGCAGCTGCTGCATGTTAGAGAAACAGTCTGGTAACTGACAGAAACACTGCAGGAACAACTTCTCCCCTTCTGTAGTTAGAAATAAAATGTTGGTGGCTTACACCACAGGTACAGTGGTCATTTACATGCATGTTTGTCCAGACTCATATTCTAAAAAGGTTATACATGAGTCCCAGTGGATGTTTGTGACACATGTGATGAAACAGTATTGACGTGAAAGAGATAAACAAATCACAGTGACCTTTGACCTTTAATCACCAAAAGACAACTCAAAAACATGAGATCAACGGAAACAGACAACAAGCTAACAACAATATGAATTAACAGCACAATCATCATCACAGCCTCTAAGTCACCAAACAGCAGCTGAACTGATCTTTTAGCATCAGTCGTGATGTTTATGGGCCCAGTAATGGCAGCTTGTAACATTCCTACACTGGCCTGAACAGCGGATGATGATATTGATACTGCCAATCTAGTTCTAAGAGGTTGAAAGGTGACATTCACTGAGCCTTAACTATTAATTTCTTCTACATTGTAAAGTCATAAATATTCAGAAGTAGCTTTAATTCTGAAAAGAATTCAAACCTAAACAGACTCCTCATGCCAAGATGCCAGCACAGATTCTATCTCATCCACAGAGAGAAAGAGATGGAAAGAGGGAGAGGGCACTGTGCTGCGCCTGCCACTAGCACTCCTACTTCAAGCACCCGTTGTCATGGTTACCCATCTCCACACATACTATAGCTGTGCAAGCACGTATGTATACATGCCGCCAGTGCACATGGACAGATCCGCGTGCTAGGACGTACATATGGTGTCGCTGATACCAAACGGAGAAACGAGAAGCAGAAGAGAAGTAAAGATGCAGACATGTATAAAGAAAAGAAAAGGAAAGTGTGGTGCATGCTGCAGTGATGGAGGGAGTGGGAAGAAAAGACTGACTGCCAGGGCGAATACACACACTCATCCATCTCATCTTCCAGCAAGCTATCCTCCCATCAGCCGACCCCGTCAAATCTGAGACAATGCAAAACCATTAAACAAGGTCAGGCGCACACACGTACTCACACACACACACACTCTCTGAAAGTGTACACAGCTCTTGTTTATTTAAATAAGTGATGGGGAACCTTGAGATGTGACAGCAGAGATGCAGCGTGACATTCAGAAGGCTTAGACCAGCAGACAGAGATGGATTAAGGCGCAGGGAGGGTGGAGGTGGGGGGCAGTTCTAGTTCATGACTAATGCAATAAATAAACTGGGAAGAATATCCCTTTAGTTACAGAGTGAGGCCGCAGGCACCAAACATACGCACGGCACAGAACGCACTCGCAATCTAATGGGACTCCACTTTAAAAAAAAACTACATAGAAGCAGCAGCTCAACCACAAACAAAGCCACAGTTTCTCCCCCAGCATGCACCAGGTCTGGTCACCTGGGCATGCTGGGCAGGAAAGCCATTATAGTGAAACAACATGAGACCACTGCGCCCTGCTGAAACACAACAGGAAACAGACATAAAAACCAAATGTCTTATCTGGTGAGGATGATGAAAAGATGATGAAAAGCCTGGCGTCCTCCGTAATGTGACTACACTTTAAAACAGCTCATACAACCTTCAGTCATTGGCTTGTGTAAAAATCACTTGCTGATAACACTGTACTGTTAAGAGTTGACTAACAGCTCAGTAGGCTCAGCCATAGTTAGGATTTCAGTATGAGCAGGTGCAGTTTGAACCTTGTGAAGCATAATTATGGTCATGAAAACCAATAATAACAGCCATTTAAAATACCAGTAAACCAGTAAACACACACACACACACACACACACAAA